>LPNX010040875.1:593865-653700 GCA_001517045.1 Pseudotsuga menziesii
CATTCTTCAATTTTTCTTTTACTGCTTCAAGTTGTTCTTTGATTTGAGAGACTCTTATGACTGCATGGTCTCTGCATTCTGGATCTTCACATTCTTCAACTGGTTTCTTTAAGTCGTATTCTGATTTTGTTCTTCCCTTCAAATAGCTTGAAGTTCTGGAAGACCTTCAATAGCTTTGCTTGCAAAAAGGTAGTGCTCTGTGATGCCAAAGATCATTTGGCTCTACTGTGTCATGGATCAAGGCTTGTTCTGGATATCCCTTCAATTTGTACAAGCCTCCTTCTTGTTCTTCAATCACTACCACATCATCGATAGTCTTTCCTTTTTGGCCATATGATGACTTGACCATCTATGAATGCAGCCCGCATTCCTTTTGCATCAATGTTGAAATGGACAGAAGGTTCTTCTTCAATCCTAGCACAAACAATACTTATTTCATTGTTAGAGACTTACCAAAGTCTAGCTTGTATGAAGATTCCCCACTACCTGTTATTGGATATTGGTAGTCATCTCCTAGTTTCACCTTGTGAGGTGATTCATGTTCTGACAGTCTTACAAAGGATTCCTTGAATCCCGTCATATGTTTGGAAGCCCCACTGTCTATAAGCCAATCATCACTTCCATGAGTAATGTTACCTATGAGAGCTGATATCAGAACATATTCATCCTTGCTTGAAGAATCTTCACTTTCATATCTGGATCTCTTTCTGGATGGTTCATCATCCTCTGCAGCATGAGCATGATGTCTTCTTTGGCCTTCACCAAGTTCTTCTTGTGAAAGGCTTCTAACCTCGTCTCCCTCTGAAACTGGAACCTCTATACTCAGGTAGGTGTCCAATCCAGTTTCTTTAGAGAGATCAGATACTCCAGGCTTGGAAGTTTTCAACTTCCCCAATATTGTCACCAAGCTTATGTGATATATCATATTGAAATGAGAACCTCAAATGGAGATAACAAAGGATTAGATCTTACCGATTTGAGGTGTCCGTCCTTGTCCTGGAGTTTGCTGATCTAGGGTTTGTCATAGAAACCCTAATTTTCAAAACTTGGAATATTTCAGAACTGATTGGATAAACAGATAGATCTCTTCAAATGGAGCTGTCCAATGTACTCCTTTTCTGAAAACAATCGAGGGAAGCTCCCGGAACAGGAAGCCCTAATTTTCCAATTTCTTCTGCAGAAATTCCTGTTACTGTTTCTGTGATATCTCTGAAATTACCGCTCCTCTATGTCTGAAATTTCATAATGAGGTAACCTCGCATGTCCCTGATACAACACCACAAGTTTCATCAGAATTGGTTTCACCATTTGGGATTTATGATCCTTTTCCCAAGGTGACATGTTACAGGACTGTTCAGAACAACAAAGTTGTACGGCATGCCACGTGTCACTGGTTCATCTTCTGAGTCTGATATTTGGACCACCGAAATTAAATTCCGTTCCCTTTTCTGGAACAGCTTCAGGAATTCCATTTGGACCTCTGTAGCTCAAGATATTACAGATCGCCCCAGATTTCCTGTTCAGGGATGAATTCTGGAAGAGGCTGGAACCCTAACTTGGAGAGATCATATCTCCTGGAGTACAACGAATATGAGTCTGATTTTTGGACACAGGATTCATCAAGATTTCATATTCGGCCCCTACAATTTTCATCTTCTGATACTTCTCCAATATCGGAATATAACGACTATACCAAAACGTAGCAGTTTTAGTATTTAGGGTTTCTCCTAGCTCAGGGTCAAACTAGGGTTTGACTTTCCTGGAGTTTTACCCAACCAAATTTATTGATCCAGGTCTCTAAACTTTGGTTTTGATGAGGATAATAACCCTATGCTGGTCTTACTCAAAAATTCATCTTCTGTAGAAAGCCCTAATTTCCGCATCGAAGACTGAAAATGCTTGGAATCAAATTCCGCTTCGACAGAAAGATGCGCCCTAAGGAGGAGAGTTGTTCCACTTTACTTTTGCTGAAAATATGTGGAGGAAGATCCAAAAAATAGGAAGCCCTAGTTCCTGTATCTGCACAATGTCTTCTTCTCAGGTTAGCTCTGATACCATGTTAGTTTTTCATCACATTTAAGCTAGCATTATGATCTTAGGATCTTTTCACTAAGAGAATAACAAGCAGAGCAATAAAACACAAGCACATCACAAGAGACAAGAGACACAAAGAGTTTTCCTCAAGGAAACCATAAAGGAGAAAACCCCGCAACTTCCTCTAAGATAGAATCAACACCAAAATAGTAAGAGATCTCCCAAAACAGTAGTAGTCTTCTGTCTTCTGTCTAGTCCCAAAATTTCCTTCTCTAGTAGTGCGCCACACTTGGGAGAGCAAGTGATGTATTTCACAAGTGATAAATAGAGAGACTCTCACTCTCTATTTATATTCATCCGTTAACTTGAATTTCCTTTTCACATGTAGGCTCAACCTAATAATTACTACTCGAGCCTACACCTTAATTAGTGTATAATAACTCAAGTGCCCCGAAACTGTGGGGACTTACCTAATGACTTGATATGACTTGATTACATTATTAATCCTCCCGATCGGAACATTGGGGCATGACCACATGACTCAAATACATAATAGAAACTTCCCAGAATAAACATCGGGTTACAATACATAAGATACAAAGAAGAATACATTCCGAAGTTACATATACATCAACAGAAGCAGCTGATGCTGTTGGAAAAACTTAGATGATGGAACCGTTGATGTGGTAGCAGACGTCTGAGGAATTTAGTTTTTTTCTAGTCCATCGTTGTGGCTACCTTGTGGATTAGTGCAATCGCAAAGAGAAGATGAAGAGAAGCTGAAGAGAAAAGTTTCCTAGGAATATTTTCTAAGTCGTGGAATCATCAACGATCGGCGATGATTAGTTGATCGCATCATCGATGCCTAGAGGATCAAGTTGCCGATGCAGTAGAAGACAAGGCAAGAAGAAAATTCAAAATTTTCTCTAGGGAATGAGATCATCGGCCATCGGGAAATGTTATTGGATTAGATCACCGATCAGAAAAGGCTCCATGAAGGTGAACCGCAGTTGCAGATGCCTAGTCAACTATCCCTCCGATGCCACAAAAGACTAGTCGACCTGACCACCAACAAAGTCATGAGCTACAGAAGACATAGGAAGATTGTGGGGGGCTGTTGCAGAAGCATATATAATAGTCGTCTGATGCACAATGCATCCGCTGCCGATGCAATAGTTAGTTGGTTTCCTCGCCAATGTGGTAAGGATTAATGGTCCTCATCGCTAATAGAGTTCGGAGTTTTAGACCTCTACAGGCCTTGCACAGTGGAGAAATTTAGGCAAACGAGCTATCGATGAGCCGCGGAGAAAGTTAGCGGATATGGTCACCAAAACGCTGGAAGGCTAGATGATTAGGGACCTAATGAACAGTCCTTGACTTCACCGACGCCATCCAAAAAGCTTACATCAGATAAATATAGTCAAGGGAACCACTGACGAAGCGAAAAGTTATAGTTGATAGGGTTGTCGATGAGCGTCAAAGAGGTGTAGTCATCTTGGCCACCGAAGAGTCGGAAGACTAGTCCACTAAGGATCCAAAATGTCGGAAACTTAGTTGGGAAGGGACCAAATAGGGAGAAAGAAAATTGGGTTTTCCAGTTGAATTTTTAGCAGTTCCAGCTAGTGTTCCAGTGGGATTTGCAATGAATTTTTCTCATTGGATTTTCCAACAGTTTCAGGACTGAAAAGGGAAGAAAACCTTAGGTGACTAAAGTTAGTATTCCCGACCAAAATATAGTTGTGTGTTTTGCGATCATTCTAAGAAGCAGTGTGGTATTCACACCCGAGGGAAGAATGAAGCATGTGGATAGGCATTGGAATGCTTATCCAGTAGGGAACAAGGGAGAGTCACCATAATTTGAGTGTGGAGCAGCAAAGTGCTAGTGATTGCTTGAAAAGAAATATGCTACTTTCAATATGGACAAATCCAGGAATTGCATGCCTGGAGGTAGCAAGACCATGTATTCAAACCAGTGGTTTTGTGGAAGAGGAGTTCCATGCAGGGATGAGGGCTTAAAAAGGGAAGTTCCTTAACCCTATCTTGCTGATCTAAACTACATTTTATAAGTTTTATACATGAAATGTATGAGGATATGCTTTGCATGCATAGGATATTACATGTTGGTAAGAATAGTAAGGATTATATGTTTATAATGAACCACTAATGATAATTATTGCATTGGTGTCGGCATTAGTGGAACAACCAATGACAACATGGACATGGATGAATAGGTTGTTGATGCTGGCGAATGTGACTAGCTACCCTATGGAGAAAGGGATAAGGCAACAAGTCTAGAATCAAAAGATGGTGGGAAAATTCTGCAATCTATTGCAAAGGACCAATCAAACTGGTAATGTCAAGGGTGTAAGTAGGACCCATGAAGGTAAGAGTTTAATTGTGACAATTGCATGGAGTGGTAAAAGCAAGAGGTCTCATACCATGTGGGTATTTGAATTTTATACTGCATTTATATAGAAATGTGTTGTGCCTGTATTATGTTGTTATGAGCTTAGTATCCCAAGGAAGGTAAGCACTGATGATCTTGATTGTAGTCATGCATCCTATATGAAGTAGTCATGGTTAGGCGATGCATGGTATGTTTGAATGCATAATATTCCTGAATCAATGCAAGGTATCATTGAGTGGATATGCATTAAAATATTTTATAAATCTTGTGGTTATGGATTGAATGGATGCATATTAAGGGATTGAGTAACTGATTACATAAGCATGGGTGCAATTGTTGCGATGCATTGCATGAATGCATTGAGATAATGAATGTGATATTATGAATAACTAATGGCTGAAATGATGAATTGATGACAATTATGGAACCATTTCAAGAGCTGTTATGAATGCAGGATAGTAATTGCATGAAGAGGGTAGTCATGATCAATTAGCTTCCGGAAATGCTCTATGGAAGAGAAAGCTGGTACAAATGATACGCTTGTGAAGTAAGGAGTATCTAAACATTTCATTTAAATTGCATAAATGATGTGACTGTACCCTGTAATTTAAAGTACGATAATGATTGCATGAAGTAAATGAGTTTTGGTGATATTGATATGATTAACAGCTGGAAAAATTTGAATTTTATCAATTCTGAAAATGCTTCAGTGATGGTTGCAGAAATGAAAAGGTTATATGCATCCAGAATTACCAAGTGTTTGGCCGATTAAAGTTCAGGTTTTAGGTAGACTGTTTAGAGCATGCAAATGAGAGTAAGACCATGACAAATGTCAGAATCTACCATGTGGAAGAGTCAAACCTTATGAGAAGAGTCTCATGGATGTGAAAATAGTTTGTATGCGTAATGGGTTGTTGAATTTGAATTGTGAAATTCGGATTTGAGAAATTGCTGACAACTAATAATCACTGTTGGCTTGCATAGAATTGTGTCAGGAGGATGCATTGTAAGTGGGTATTCATGTTATGCTAGTAAGCATAAAATTATAATGGCCATGGTGGTGCTGCTTACAAGAGACCCACAATTGAGGATCACCTCATTGCCAAGCAAATCAATTTCTGTAGTAAATAGAGTTGTAAATTATCATTGAATTTAATTACTAATGTTATTGCTTGGTATGGAACAATCAAATTTTGATTGTATTATCAGATAATAATGGACTGTTTGGCTATTTGATGAATGTTCCAGGGGTACACACTGCAGGAAGATCACGTGTGATGGCCTGTAGGAGCCAAACTTCATGGGGAGGTTTTCCCTTTTTTTGTAAATGGGTTTTGGGTGAAACTCCATTGGACATTTTGGAAATGTCTCATATGCACTGCATGTTTGGTAAGCAACATGAGTGAGATGATATAGGTTATGTCGGTAAGACATGTGTGGATACAAAGTGTAAAGAGGAATTGGTATGGAAAACTGAGGGACTGTCAACTCAGAGAAGGGAGCCCCCATTCCTCTTCAACGAAGGAAGACTACCTCAACAAATGGATAAGTGTTCTGCAACCCTAGCTAAGAATATGCATGTCAAATTGTTAAATTCAATGTGCAGAGCATGTTTTGATTTTATTTCCATTATGACATATTGCTTGAGTATGAATAGGGCCTACATGGCACACACCGGAAAAGGGTGTACACTTTTCCGATGTCGGATCATGGAAGGGTTTTTCAATATTGATTACACCCTAGGGAATGGATGCACTTTTGGTGTCTCAATAATTGATAGAGAATGATATGGAACATGATTATGGTTTTTAGAGCAATAGCACTAACGAATATGCTTATATTGTTGGTGTTGTCAGGATAAATAGATGTAGTCTAGTATTGTACACTGAATGGACAATGGCTTGAGCTTATCCTACCTCCTACTAAAGAGCACAGAGAAGGAGACATTCCCGAAGGATTGTCAACTTAGAGAAGAGAGTGGTCTCTTGTGTGATATGGAGTAGTGGAATTAGAGCTCACTACCGAAAATGAGACATTTCTGAGGGATTGTCAACTCAGAGAAAGGGGTGGTCTCTTGTGTTGATATAAGTGCATGTGTTATTGTTGATGGCCTGATAAACCCAATGGTGTTGGCTTGGTTGATGATTGGTTGTTGATATAAGTGCATTGTTGATATAAGTGCAGGAGATTTGTTGATGGTCTGATAAACCCAACTGAAGGTTGGCTTGACTGTGCTTGATATATGTATAAAAGGATGTTGTGAAGCAGCCTGCATGCTGGCCTAACATCCAAGTCCATAGGAGATCCCAAGGCTTGCAAAGCAAATCAGGATCCCATGGACCAACGAGGAAATGCACAATACAGATAAGTATTGGATTATTTTGCGATTCTTGCTTATGAATATGCATGTGCATATGATTTGGTTATGATGTTTTAAGCTCTTGTTTAAGAGATAAAAACTGATGAGAATAAACTAAACATGTAAATTTATTCAATGTTCGAATATAGGTATCGCTAGAAGCAAGGACTATGAGAGCATCCTAGGGGTGCATGTGGATGTGTGACTGTCCTGAAGAGCTCAGAATGAGAAGTAATGAAAAAAGTGTTAGTGACACTGTGAAGTTCCTAGCAGCTGAGACAAACCATGTGGGGAGGCCCCATGGTTGAGAGGTATGAAATAGACTAGAGACACTAAGTGTCATGACCAAGAGGGATTGGTCCAACATTCACGGTGAAGTGAAAGAGGCTGAGAGCATGAAAAGCCACAGCGGTGGTGTGGGTTCGAGGATGGAACAAAACAAAGAGGGGAAAAGAAAAAATCTTGCTGCTCTCTCTCTTCCTTTTGATTATATATATATTTATGCATTGTGAAAACAAAGGATTGTTGAATGCATCTCTGACTAAAAATAGAATGTGTTTATTTGCTTAAAGTAAATTGTGAATGCTGGAATGGTCAATTCCCTGCCCAAGAATGGACATGAATGAGCTCATGTGCCTATTGGGAAGGCATGAAAAATATGAAAGTCTCCTTGATGACACTTGGACTGTCATGCCATTTGGGCAATTAATTGACTGATATTAATTCCTATATTATGCTTGGTCTAACAGAATTTCAATGATGCATTTCACAGGTGAGAAAGGTGAAATCCAGTGGTGCACATTGATCATGGCAGCAGACCAAAANCTTCAAACGATTGCCAGGACCCAAGAGAATCTTGGAGAGATGCTCAAGATATAGAAAAGACAGAATGAGATGAACCACTAGATTTTGCAAGAATCTATTGGTTTGCAAAAGGAGGTGAAAATCCTTCTGGGAGCAATCCGTAAAGGCAAAGAAAGTGGATCAATGATGGGAAATTTGTCCAAGCGATCTGTTAAGAAACGGTCTAGGCATGAAGACTCGAGGGAAATTGAGTAGATAAAGATGAAGCGGCCAGCGAAATGTTGGAAATGCGGAAGACATCATTTACACCGGGACTGCCCAATGAGGGAACATAAAGAGGGCAGTAGCCACAAAGTTCCTCAACTTGGGGATGAGTCGAAAGTTGGGAACCAGCAAGAGAAGTTCATGGAAGCAGAGGGGCTTGTTCTTGAAATTTCAAAGTAAATAATTGAACATGGGACAGATCTACAAAATTTTGAAATTTTGAATGTGCAAAATTGTATATGTATTCCTATGTGTTGGAACACCGAGGACGGTGTTATTCCAAGGGGGAGGGGATTGTAATATCCCCAGTTTTGACCCCAGTTGCATTAAAAGATACATGATGTATATTTTGTAATTAATCATGGTGTGAAGCTAAAGGAAAAATCCCCACCATTGATTTGGTTTTGTATGTTTCGGCAATAGGGATTGTTGCCGATGGTATATCATGCCATCTGACACATTATAGTTTTGGCATTATGTAAATATGCACATCAAATAAAATAAACCCACAGCCAGCTACGATGGTGTAACATTAAATGAAAAGGGAATGATTCCTAAGGTTAAGGGGGAGGTTGTCTAACCCTTGGGGGCCATTGGGAGTTTTCCATGTGTTTACCACCCACTAAACCTCTGTCGTTTTATTAGTTGGGAGCAGTTATGGCTGGGGAGTGGTGGGTGACAATACCGCCAGTCCTTTCCCCATGCACACTCCACCAGCTGACTCAGTCACTCACATTGGGGAAAGGGAACAGACACGATTCCCTTTCTCTCCACTCCTTACGTAGGGAGGGGGGGTTCTCTTCACGCACAAGTAGTCAGTTGGTTCCCCACTTTTGGATGACTATGGTCTGTTTAAGTTTTTCATCATCATTTTGTTCTTACTCACCAGGGTGAGTCGTTCTGTTCACTCTCCTTACGCACCCTTGGAAAATGGGTGTGGTCCTCCTCACACAGAATGCTCTCCTTTGTTTTGGGACTCATGCAGAGGGAGATTCTTATTTCCTCTCGCGACATTGAGTTCTCCATCAAGGTTTGTTTTTTCTGGAACATCTCACACTGGCAAGAGTCTGCTATCTTTGCCTTCTCACGCACAGGAAAATCAGCATTGTTCTTCCTCACGCACGGAGCTGGGGAAAGGGGGTTTTGGTCTCATGAATTTCCTATGCAGAAGCTATTCAAGGTCAAGCACTGTGCATATGTGAGTTCCCTCATGGATTTGTGGTCTGTATACTTGTTTTTCCTTTGTCCAATATTAAGAATCGGACTTCCCTCATGTTTTGGGTTGTTGTCTAAGTTGTTTTGGCCATGCTAGGGCCAAGCACAACTCTGAATCATCTTATCTGACCTGAGCTGTGTTCACCCTTTTGTTTGGGTTATCACCATGTTATCCTTATTTTCTTCATAGAGCTGTGAACTTTTTGTTTTACTACGATATGCAATGGTTGGTCTTCGGAATGTTGAGAGTAGGATTAGAGGCTGGGTATGCTAGAGAAACTAGTGTTTGGATCCACTCAGATAGAGTGAGACTATTGGATTTCTTCTCCACAACCATTGAAGAGTATTGGAAAGAGAATTTAGGGCCTGAGGGACTGTGAAGTAGAGAAAGGACTAATTCCTAGTGTCAGGTGTGTGGATGTCTTAGAAGTCAGGTTAACTCTGGTCTGGGCATCCTTAGCTCTCCATTGAGGCCACCAGCTTAGCATTTATCCTTTCCTAACTCCTTGACGGCTTGATAAACCCTACTGTGGGGGCTTGGCTGATTTGTGTACCTTGGCTATGTGTAAGCCTGCTTTGACCCTTATTCCTTGAGGTATCATGCCCAGCTCGGGGGTGGCATTGTTGCTGAGAGATTGATGAGCACGCTGGCCTATGGGGGTGGAACGTTGTAGCGACATAGCTGGTTGTAGGACGAGATATTTATAAGATAAACATTCTTGTCCATTTTGCCTCTACATTTACATTTACTATTTAATGTCTAATGAATCATAATAATGATCATATTGATGCTGGAACGTATATGTTTGCTTCCATTGTATGTTGAGGAACTATGAATCCTTGTATGTGAATTATTAAGCATCATAGCATGTTTTATGTTTTAATAATTTTATTTCAGCATTATATGCATGTTCTTCTTCATGGGGCTAGTTGCCCAAAGTTTTTTGTTGTTTATTAGCATCCTCTTCATCGGTCAAAGGGTCGGGGACGTTACAGAAAGACTCAAAGGAGTGACATGACTCATGAAAGTGGATCGTCATGGAGATCAACTGAATACCCAATTGACTGAAATGATATGCAGACAAGTGCTATGTTCAAAGGTAATGACAAATTACTGCCATTTATTTGCAAAATGATTCCCTTCCCATTTTCCCCGTCATGGTTGATGAGTGCCTCTTTTCGGTTTTACGAGTTCAAATAGGGTAACAAAAACTCGTTAAAGCTCATCCAAATACAAGTCCAAACTCATATGTTTTACAAACTTGAGAGAGGAGGGGTTCATTCCCAAAACAGGGTTTCTCAATGTTTAATTTAATGAGTCTAATGAAAGAAAACTCGGTATCGTTCATGTTTAGTGAGTATGAATGACCACGAAAGAAGACTCCATAGGGTCCTTTTTCATAAAATAGTTCATCTAAACCGAAAAAGTGATAACCTACCGTTAGATGAACGACTCTTCAAATGCTTTAATGAGCATGAAGAAGACAAGATCACTCGACAATCTTTTCGTA
Organism: Pseudotsuga menziesii; assembly: GCA_001517045.1. Lineage (NCBI taxonomy): Eukaryota > Viridiplantae > Streptophyta > Pinopsida > Pinales > Pinaceae > Pseudotsuga > Pseudotsuga menziesii. The sequence goes on from LPNX010040875.1 coordinate 604,460, forward strand.
ATTAAGGAGCCCGAAAAGAGTTTAAAGAAGACTCCACTAGGTCTCTTTTCATGATGAGAGATTTTATGAGCCTGAAAAGAATCAGAAATGGACTCAGACATTTGATGCTAAGTTTCGAGAGCGTGAACAAAGTGTCACAATAAAATATCAAAAGACTTTTTCCATTTTATGGTAGTACAAAAAAGTAAAAAACGAACTCCCAAAACTTTACTGCTAGCGCTCTTCTATCTTGCAACGATTCAAAAACAAGTGTTAAATGCCCCAATAACCGACATTAAAGGATTACGACTGATAGATTTTGAGTAATAAACAATTTTAAAACAAAACTATAACATGTCAAACCGTCAAATGTATATAAAAGTCATGTAAATAGTAAAAAATATTTAAAACAAATAAGAAAGAGATCTAGAGAACATCAAACATAAATAAACCAAAAATGTTTCCTATCTTTTCATGCTTGAAAAAGATGCATAAAAACTTAATGGAAAGATGATTTCACTAACGTTTCCAAAAAAAACTAACTCCAATGCACGCAAATTTGAAAACAAATATTACTTCTTAATGAAAGTGAGATCTAGAATTTCAAACAATCATGCAAAAAACAAGAACAAAATCGTTCAACAATGCTTTCAAATAAAGCAAAGGAGAGAGAAAACTAAAACTTCTCTTTGAAATAGACAAGGAAATGAAGAACCAATCTTTCCTACCAAGCACTGAAAAAAATCAACATGCAAAAAAAACTGTAACGTCCCCGACCCTCCAACCGATGAAGAGGACAGTACCAAAACATCGCAAACCCTCTGGGAAACTAGACCCATGAACATGAACATGCATAAAACCAAAATGCTTGAACATTAAATGATTAAAACATAAAACATGCTAAGATGCATAGTCATTCACATACATAGCGGAAGCAAATATACATTCAGGCATTCAACATGTTCATCATAGTTCATTAGCCATCAAATATAGTTGCAGAGATGAAATAGACAAGGATACTTATCTCATAAAGAACTTGTCCCACAACCAACTACGTCGCTGCAAGATTACACCCAACCATAGGCCAGCGTGCTCATCAATCTCTCAGCAACACTGCCACCCCCAAGCTGGGCATGATTCCCCAAGGAATAAGGGACTAAGCAGGCTTACACATAGCCAAGGTACAAAAATCATCTAAGCCCACATAGTCGGGTTTATCAAGATATCAAGGAGCTGGGAGAAGCTAAATTCTAAGTTGGTGAGCTCATGGAAGAGCTAAGGACACCTACACTAGAGCTATTTTGACCTCTAAGACACCCACACACACCTGACACTAGGAATCAGTCCCTTCTTTGCTTCACAGTCCCTCAGGCCCTGACTTCCCTTGCCAATGCTCTTTGGAGGTTGTGGAGAAGAAAGATAGCCATCTAAATTTGTCTATGTGGCTCCCAAACCCAGGTTTATAAAGCATACCCAGCCTTCAATCCCACTCCACACAGTCCGAAGACCAACCACTGCATACCCGCAGTAGAACAATTAGTTCACAACTTCGTGATGAAAATAAAGACAATAGGGTGACAACCCAAACAAAATGGTGAACACAACTCAAGTAAAACAAGATGATTTAGAGTGGTTCTTGGCCCTAGTGTGGCCAAAATAACTCAGCAGAAACCCCAAAATATGTTGCACACACATAGAAACCCAAACCAGGGGAAGAACAATAACCCAATCGCATAATGAAACAACGGCAGCATTACACAGTCCACAAATGGGAGAGAAGCCAAAATCCCGACATTAACAGGGGAAACACAAACATAGACCACCATCGGTAACATACACGGCCAGAATCAACAGGGAGACATACACCTACCACCGAAACTGGTATGGAACATGCAGGAACACAGCCCCAGCGTGAATGGCTTCTGCACAGGGAAAATTGTGGGTGACAGTAACTCTTTTTCCAGCTCCTTGCGTGACATGAACAAATTATGGAGAATTCCCCAAACAGTGCACATGAGGAAGATGACCATCTCTGTGTGAGAATGAGAAGGACCCCAAACGAGAGTGGGAGATTGGAGAGAATGGGAAAATTGCCCCTCTGTCCTAGCGACGTGAAGAGGAAGAGTCTGCTGGTGGAGTGGGAACATGGGCAAGGACTGATAGCCCTACCACACCCACCACTACTCAGCAATAACTTCTCCCAACTAACAGACAACATAGTTTAAATGGGTGGTTGACACATGGATTTTCCCCATATGTTCAAGGTTTAACATCCCCCCCTATCCATAGGAAAAATCATGCCCTTTTCATTAACGTTCCACCATCGTAGCTGGCTGTAGGTTAATTTTAATTAATGTGCATATTTACATGATGCCAAAACTATTACGTGCTGAATAGCATGATATACCATCGGCAAAGATCCCAATTGCCGAAACATAACACAACCAAATCGATGGTGCAGCTTTTTCCTTTAGCTCCACACCACAATTAATTACAATATATACATCATATACCTTTTAATGCATCCGGGGTCAAAACTGGGGGTATTACAAAAACAAGAATCTCCCCAAGAAAAGAAAGACTCAAAACAACATGGATCACTCATGCATTCCAAGTCCAAAACAAATCAAAGGATACACAAGAAAATGAAACATATATTTTCAATTCCAATGAATAGTATCTACAGAAAAGAGCAAGAGGTTTCAAGAAAATAAAATAATGTGAAATCCAATGCAAGAAACATAAAATCTCTTTGAATGCAGAAAGAATATAACAATCAAAGTGATTGCAGAATATACAATTCATGGCCCCTCACTTCATTTTCATAAAAAAGTAAGCCAAAAACACACAGAAATCAAAATACAAAGTATAGAACAAGGCCTACCTGGCACCACGTAGATGAAGCTGCTGGCAGGCAGTTTTGAGGTAGAACCACTCCTTACTCATTGGATTCAGGTGGTGGCACCACCTACTGCTAACTGGACTCAGGAGGTGGCACCACTTCTTGCCAAAGGCACATGTGTGGTTCCCTAAATATATCCAAAACACAAGGAGAATGAGAATTCAAGTAAAAAATTTCTCAAATCAAGGTAAAGACAGATGAATTAATAGTAAAAAAGAGCATATAAGGTCAAAATAGTTCACATGTGAACAAATCTGAAAGTTTCAAACCAAAATTCACTAAATTAGATGGTAGATCTGACTAAAGAGAGTTAGAAACTGGAGCCTGGATTTGGACAAGTGTTCAAGGACTAAGGAAGATCAGATCAACTGAAATTTTCTTTGTTCCCTAGCGGAGTCACCAGATTTGTTATCAGGAATATTGCACCTTCTATGGACAAAAGTTGTTCCTTTGGTCTGAATGGTTCAGATCCAGAACAAATGAGTGAACGACAAAGGATGAAGACCTTCCCTGAATGCTGTAGACACCTTGAATACTGCCTTGATTATGAACCTGTGTACTTGCAAACTTATCAAACATACAAGCACATCAAATCTACTAGAAAATCATCTACTTATCCATGCTAGTGACTAAGGAATCTAGCAACATATACATGTTAAATCAAAAACAACAGTAATGTGAGACGAAAATCAGCTTTGCATTAAGAATGTATGGAGAAGCTTACAACCGTTTCCTTAGTGTCAACAAGCTCCTCCATGAGACAAACACGTCATCCCCATAAGCTCCAACTTTGCTCTCCATGCTCTCCAATGATTTGGACTGGGTAGTCAATTCAACAGCATAACAATACCTCTATAGTTCTCCCCCTCAACTATGGATATGAGCTTGTATTTATAAGGCTCAATGGATAGGAATAGTTGAGAGAATTGTGGGTGAGGTGGCTCCAAGATCCTACCATGGGGGATCTCGAGCTCAAACTAACCCATGATGATAGGGATAAGGGAGGAAACAAGGCTCAAGTTCAAGAAGCCTCAAGAAACTTCTCTTTTTCCCATTTTACCTAGGGTACCACTTTTGTTCCCTTATGATAGAGCGGTTTAGCTGAGAACCGCTTTAAGACCAAAGACCATAGGTGGTGGCACCGCTTCTCTATAATAGGATATAGGAAGTGTTGAGCAAGGTATCACTCATCAGCCATAGGGTGAGCGCAGTGGTAGGTTTTTTCAAGTAGAATTGTTAAATAGAGCAAGTTTCCACTCCAAGTGTTGGGATTAAGGGAAAACATAGGAGTTAAGGATCTCATCACATGACGGTGACATGATTTAGGTATAAAACACCTCTTGAAGGAGACATCGAGACCGAAATGGGTCACAAATCAGTGCATATCCCCCTCTATGAGGGTGATGAAGACCCTAGACAACATTGGTTCATCTGTGAATCAATATGGAAGGCCAATTAAGTTATGGGCGAAGAATGGCAGATGGCATAGTTCACAGACACTTTACGAAAAAGAGCAGTAACTTGGTATATGACTTATATCGAGAGAACTCCCCAAGCGTCCAAAGCAAACATTAAGGCACAATTCTTATCTTTCTTTAAAACACTAGATGCAAAACATCTGGCAGCAAAAAATATGAAAACAACAACTTGGAAACTAGAAGAGTCCATTTGGGAGTATGATAACCGATGGAAGGACCTCCTCAGGCAACTAAACTATGTAATTGATGAACAATTATTAATTCAGTGGTTTCGAGCAGGTCTGTCATAGAAAATTCGGTGACATATAAGCTTGGAGACGTTTAAAACATATGAAGACACACTTACCAAAGCTCTGCAGGTAGAAATGGATGACTATTTTCCAGTATATCTCGTATATACTAGGCTAGAAGAACAACTAGAAATCATGCAGAAATATTTGAAAGAGATGAACCTCAAAAATCAGGACACCTGGTGCACAAAATGCTCCACGGTCGGACACACTAAAGATAATTTTCGACAAGACATAAGTCGACAAGACATTCATTTTGTTCAAACAAAATGCTTCAATGAAATTTGTCAAGAACATGGAGAACATACAATGAAATATTGCCCATACAACATGAAGAATAGAAAAGCATCATGCTGCAGTAAAAAGTCACGCGACAGCCAATTGCCACTTAAAATTGAAGAATCATCAAAAATATCAAGACGTATACCAAATGAATGCAGTTGCATAGAACAATGATAACGTTCTAAGGAACAATGATCAAAATGAACCAAATGATCAAATATATGAAGGTCGTCGATATGAGCACCAATTCGACAACCGTCACGGAGTATTTGGAGGTCGAGGATGATTTTATGGAAATCATGACAATCGACCATGATGACCCATCTAGTGCTTTACATGTTACAAAGAAGGACACCGCTATGCACACTGCCCATACAAAGATAGAATTGATCTAAAGTTGTGCACTAGCTATGGTGTGGGTGATCACTCACTAGAGGATTGTCCCACCATGATTGACAAGATTAATAAAAAGAAAAACGTTAATGTTTTGTCGTGTATTCAGAAACATGATGTAATACATACAAAAAACTTGCATATAGTAACTCAACAAGTGATGAAAATTGGAAACGACAACCCACGTATAAGAAAAATTAAAGAGAAAAATGATTACCCTAATCCATCAAAACAAAAACAATTATACAAAGATGCATCAGACATGTTTTAGGATTTTTCCAAATAAGAAGTAGTTGATAACAGACACAAAAACACACTCAAAGAGCTATTTAGCCCAGTACAGAATGATAAATCCGTGTCTCAATTTATTGGATTATTATATAATATAAAGCACAAAAATAATACAGAAAAACAGACTAAAAATATATGCAGTTTGAATAAAAAAGACAAGACTGATGTTGACCCACTTGTCGATCTTGAAATTGAAGGATATCATGTTCGACAAGTAGTTCTTGATTTCGGTTCACAAGTAAATATTATGACAAGAGATACATGGGAATAGTTGGGAATACCTCATCTATATGAATCAGGCATATACCTTAAATTATCTAACCAAGGACTAATCGAACCCATCGGGGTTTGGAGAAATGTCGATACAACAATAAAAGGCATATCGAGTAAAATAGAATTTGAAATCATCGACCCTAAGGAAGGATCCAACTCCTTCCCAGCCTTGGTAGGTCGACCATGGGGAAGAAAAATGAAAGCATCAATATCCTTAGACAAGGAAAGAATAAAATTAAAAGGGAATGGATGGAAAGTCATCATCCCCATTCATCCTTCCCAAGGAGAACCATGGATTCAACCTATTGATGAATAAGTCGACATTAAAAAACTATACCAAATACATAATAATGAAGACTATACTAAACCCAATCATTATGGTGAACTTTATCTAGGGAACCAGGACTTAGTTGGATATAACTTAGATGCAGAATTATATGATTGGGAGATTGAAAATTATGAAACACAAGCACGAGGTTGGTAGACAATTCAATATATTCGGAGGAAACCAGCCCGATATTGCTTCTCTGTATTGACTGTCCCAAAAATATATGAGAAAAGAATCAAGGAATACCCCTCACTAGCACCAATAAAAACAGATAATAAACAGAGTCTTCAATATAAGAAAAGATAATCACCAGTTCTCCATGTAGACTCAGGTTTCTAAAAACCTAGGTGGACATGGATGACTCCAAAGCCTGGTTGAAATGTTTACAGGACAAGCTACTCGATGGTGGGACACCCACTAGTCAAGACTACAAACATGGAAAACAACTTTGAATTTCTTCATAGAAAGATTTGGAGGAAGGAAACTAACAAAATAGGAACAAATACCTGTATTCACCGAAGGGAAAGATCCAGAAAAACATATGTGAATATGTGAAATAGAGTGGAGAATACTTGGTTACAAATACGAACATATATGGCCACACCTGTTTCCCTCGACATTAGATGACCTACCTAAAAAGTGGTACAAAATGGAAGAAACACAAGGCGAAACATTTTTATGGAATGAACTTAGAGAGAATTTCATTAAAGAATTTAGCTTTATATCGGAAGACACAAATCTAGTTGAAGCTACAAAGAAGATAAAAGCGTTTATACAACTGACTACTAACGAATCGACAAAAAAAACAACCAATTAAATACAGTATGCTATAGCATTCGGTCGGACAAAATACCACAGTAAACAAGACTCCAATTAGAAAATTAATGCTCATATGGAAGGTGTTTTCAATGGAATATAAATCACATGGAAACATTCAGACCAATTAAAACAATATTAAAAATTCAGTCGGCCGACAAAAACGACACCGACTAAATGACAGCAACAGACTTTCTAGCAACATTTTTATAATTCAAAGAAGGAACTCGACATATTAATGAGAATAAAGCACCAAAATGGATGGATGCAAAAGTAAAAACTAAAGAAGTTGATATTTCTAATGATAATAGAACGAAAATGGAAAAAATTGGTGATTACTAGAGTGAAGAACAAACCACAGAGATCGTCAACTTATTAAAAGAATTTCAAGATGTATTTGCACGTGACTACAAATACTTAAAAGTATTAGTAGAATAAATGGGTGAGATGAATATAGACATCAAACTTGATTCCCGAACTGTCAAGAAAAGACATTATAAGTTAGCTCATAAATGTAAAGAAATAGTAAAAAAGGAGATTGACAATATGCTAACAGCCAGAATAATTCACCCCATCGACCAGTCCGAATGGGAAATATTGATGGTCATCAAACCAAAAAAACACACCTTGAGAAAACTACGTATCTGTGTTGATTTTTGTGAATTAAACAAGGTTACCTTAACAGATCCATTCCTGACTCCATACACTGACGAAATCCTAAACGAAGTCACAATACATGAATTCTATTCATTTACAGATGGGTTCCCAAGATATAATCAAGTGCCAATAGCCAAAGAAGATCAGAAAAAGAAAACCTTCGTATGCGAATTTGGTTCATTTTCCTACAGAGCCATGCCATTAGGTCTTAAAAATGCACCTCCGGTACTCTCAAGAATAGTTGTAAAAACATTTCAAGAATACGTCTACAAAACAATGGCAGTATACTTCAATGACTGGACGATATATTATATGTTAAAATATCACTGTAAATGGTTAAGGCTTATGATGGAATGCTGCCGACAGATCCAATTATCCCTCAATATAAAGAAATGTATCTTTTTAACCCCTATAGGTATTCTTCTAGGACATATTGTATGCAAAGATGGTATCAAAGTCGACTTTGCAAAGATAAAAACTATCCTCGACTTAAAAACACCAGTGAACCCAAAACAAGTTAGAGTACTGTTAGGACATACAGTATACTATAGAAAATTCATTCGACACTACTCTAATATGACATGCCCTCTCGAATAATAGTTAAGGGAAGATCACGAGTTTAACTGGATAGAAGAATGTGATACATCCTTCGACACATTAAAAATAAAATTAGTCGAAGCACCCATTCTTCGATTTCTAAATTGGTCGATCAAATTTCATGTACACATTAATGCCTCGGGCTTAGCAATAGGAGAAATATTCACACAACCTGGTGAAGATGGAATGGATTAGCCAATCATATATAGTAGTAGAAAATTAAACAAATATCAATGAAACTATTCCACGACAGAGAGGGAGGCATTAGGTATAGTCTTTGCTCTTCAAAAATATCGACATTAGCTATTACCTAACCCCTTTATATTCCACATGGATCATCAAGCATTAAAATTCCTTGTCAATAAACCTTTGCACCATGGGAGAATTTGTCGCTGGCTATTACTATTCCAATAATTTCAATTCAAAGTTCTAGTCCAACCAGAGCGATTGAATGTCGGGCCCGACCACTTGTCGAGAATTGACACAGGGGAGGAACCGACAAGAGTCAAAGATGACCTGTCAAATGCACACTTATTCTGAATAGAAGTTGTTCCCACAGAATTAGAGTAAATAGCACAATTTCTAGAGATTGGACAAGCACTAAAAGGCATGAACACTAAGAAAAAACAAATTTTAGCAATGAAAGAAACCCCATACACCCTAATCAATGGATTCCTGTACAAAATGGGTTTAGACAAAGTACTCCATCGATGTGTGTTGGAACACGAACAAGAAAAAAATATGCATGAAGCACACTATGGACCAGCAGGAGGAAACTTCCAGTCAGATACAACTATAAAGAAAATCCAACAATCAGGACTATGGTGGCCAACGCTATACAAAGACTGTAAAAAGTTTGTGAGAAAATGTGATCACTACCAACGTCTAGGTCGACCACTACCTAGTACATAAATTCCTTTAATATCAGTAAACCTAAACCTCACATTCTAAATATGGGCTATCGACTTTATAGTTCCATTTCGAGTACCAGCAAAAAGGACAGGCGCAGGGTATATCATAACAACAGTTGAATATGTTGCTAACTGGGCAAAAGCAGAACCTGTCGACACCTGTTCTAGTGAGATAGCTTCTAAGTTCATATATGAAAACAACATCACTAGGTTCGGCTCCCCTATAACCTTAATCAGTGAACAAGGTTCACACTTCATCAATAAAACAATTACAACACTAACATAACAATTCAAAATCAACCATCGACAAAGCACAACTTATAACCCTTAGTCAAATGGCACAATAGAAGCATTTAACAAAACATTGACAAAAGGTTTAACAAAAATCTGCAATACCAATAAAGATGACTAGGACGAGAAAATCTCTGTAGTATTATGGGCGTACAGAACAACATATAAATGTTTGACCAACTAGACACCCTTTCGACTAGTCTACGGCCAAAAAGCAGTCGTTCCTTTACACTTTTGATAGAAAATGTCAGTAATAGCTGACATATTACATATTAATGTCAAAAAAGAAATAAAATATCGATGAATACAATTAACCAAACTAGAAGAACACCGACTACTTGTTATACAACATCAATAAATTCAGAAACAACAACAGAAGGATTGGCATGACCGAATCATCAAAAAAAAGAATTTGTCGATCGGAGACCTTCCATTACTAAACAATAGTCAAGTGAAAGGAAAACCTAAAAAGATACACACATAATGGATGGGACCATATATGATTGAAGAAATCAATTTCAATGGATCGGTTCGACTAAGAACATTACGGGGCACAGTATTTTGAAAGTTGGTAAATAGTGCCCGACTAAAATGATACCAAAAAAAAAAAAAAACGGTTCTATAATTGTTACAAAAACCTATAAAAAGAATAAAACTTAAAACCCCAAAAATCAAGAAAAAATCAAAATAAACCTTGACAGGTGTAGTAGACTATTCGACAATAATCAAGAATTTTATCATTGCCATACCACATATCAACCTTACTTTCATCATTGATAAGAGGACCAAAACGTCAAATCAACCCATCATGACTACAGTCAGAGGGAGCGCTGAAACTAGAACATATTAACTGAGCCTTCATTATATCATCCTTCACCATCAAATCCACCATTAATAACACCATTGAAAATATTGCCATCTTCTTCACCTATAAATACTTCGCCAGTTGAAAATCACTTACTGTTTTATCAAGATCTAGAGCGATAGAATTAACAGACCTCTTTGAGCAAACCAATTACCAAGAGATCCGAACAAGAAACCGACAAAATGGCCCCAAAACAAACCAGATCCACAAAATAAAAAATAAAAGAGTTGGAATCTGATGTAATCCCACTAGTAAAACGATTAAAGAATATAAAAAACACAAAAGTCTAGGAAATCTCGTGGGGTAAATATTGGACATAAATCAAAGAATGGGCTTACCGGGGTCAATAAAAAATGAAAAAGGAAGCGCAAAAGGTAAATAATAGCACCATTATGAACTTTATCAATGCACTGCTCATGGCCAATTTTGGAGGGATAAAGGAAACCATTGTTAAATTCATAATTAGCCAGTACCACAACGGGAAGTTTTACTTCGACACACCGGTGGAAATTTCAGGTGAAACCATCTACAAGCTCACGGGACTATCCAACAAAGGAAACCCTATCCCTATAGGCATCAAGGAATGGTTAGTCAAAAAACTAATGGGAACACCAACAGAAAAAAACTCAAAGGGGATGATGATAGGGCAAGTCCAGGATACCACACCCAAAATGGTGGCTAAAATCATATCCACCAGTCTAACTATTACAAGATGCGACTGTGACTTGAAGCTCAACATGCTAAAGTAGTCAACCACATAGAAAACATAGGAATGATATATCGTTGGGCACAATACATGGACGACATACTCAAGTTTATATGCGAGAATTTCTAGGAATAATGTACAATGATCAGATTTCTGTCACTTTTAATATGGATAGCAATGTGCCATTTATGTCCTGTTAGGTATAAATACTTTGTGGGTCTGTACAGGTTTCATATGTGGCATTTTAAGCCATTTTCAATGGCTAGAACCCCACTAGAACAGGAAGAAAACAAATTATTCCTAGAGCACTGGTTCCAGGACCTAAAAATATGAACAACCAGATGGAGGGTGCCCCAAAACATCCAAATATGTCTTCCCCCTACAGCACACATCCAACTAGAACTAGACCTCATAGGAGTATGGCACAAGCAAGGGTCTATAGCAATGGAAAAACCACTCGACTACTATCCAATAGTCAAGGAAATATTTATAGAGTTGGCAAGACATAAAAAAATAAACATCCCCATACCAGAAGTTGCAAAAGAAAACAATCAAGCTATTATAGAACCAATAACCAATCATGAGAAGGAGGAGGACTATGAATTCAAAATTCATATTAGTACTTTCACCTCAAGAGACAATCTAACATAGGGACAGAAACCCCTCTAAATGGAAAATACACCGACTGAATAGCAAGAAGTCATATCGACAGAACAACAGGTTATCCCAACTCATCAACAGGAGGGAGGAGAAGAACAAATAGAGGAAGATATCGAATCAGACAATCTAGAGTATGCTACGACAAAAGAAAATTCAAGAAAAATTGCAAAGGAAATAATAGCCTTAAGGAAAAAGAAAGAAAATCAGGAAAAAGGCAAGGGGAACCATAAACTTATTTTATTAGAGTCAGAAGATGAAGAATAAATATTGGCTCGTCGACTCAGGAGCTGTTTGACCTAGGTTTGTTTCCTTGCTTGTTAGGATAGTTTTATACCATAAAAAGCATTTAAGACTTGATTTTTTATCTCATTTCCTTTTACCTAAAGTTTGGCTTGTTTTGATTTCATGTTTTTAATATTCTAGGTATTTACAACATTTAGATCTTAACTTATGCTCCTATAGGATTTTTTCAAGCTCATTCAAAAATTTTCTACGGTTTTTTATATGGACTGGTACCACATGATATTACTCAAAAGTGTATGTATGCTGCCATCTTGCCAAGCATTAATGTTTTTGTAGGTACCATCATTATACTAGTAGGATTCTCTGTTGTACAAAGATAAAATTAAACTTTTTGACAGACATGACGTTCAATCAATAATGCAAGTTTTAAAGCCATGGGATATGCTCTGTAATGTCCCTGATCCTATGCCAATCCTTTGATCGGTGAAGAGGATGCTACTAACACCAAACAAACGGGAAAATAGCCGCATGAACATGAACATGCATATAATGCTGAAATAAAAAGCTTAAACATAATACATACTAAGATGCATAATCCTTCATATACATAGCGGAAGCAAACATACNCCATCAGTAAATATAAATGCAAATATGAAATAGTCAAGAATACTCATCTGATAAGAACTCGTCCTACAACCAGCTACGTCACTGCAACGTTCCACCCAACCATAGGCCAACATGCTCATCAATCTCTCAGCAGCACTGCCACTCCTGAGCTGGGCATGATTCCTCAAGAAATAAGGGTCGAAACAGGATTACACATAGCCAAGGTACACAAATCATCCAATCCCACACAGTAGGGTTTATCAGGCCATCAAGGAGCTAGGAAAGGATAAATGCTAAGCTGATGACCTCCAACACCAGTTTTCTCGAGCATACCTAGCCTCTAATCCTACCCTCAACAGTAAAAATACCAACCACTACATACCACATCAAAAAAAATAGGTCACAGCTCTATGAAGAAGAAGAAGACAACAGGGTGACAACCCCAAACCAAAAGGTGAAACACAGTTCAGGTCAAACAACGCTTCAGAGTTGTTCTTGGCCTGAGTGTGGACAAAACAACTCAGCAACAATCCCCAATAACCTCAGCAACCAAGAAACAACCCAAGACCAAGGGAAGACAATAGCCCCAATATCACAAAGAAACAATGGCAACAACTACACATTCTACAATGGGAAGAAGCCCAACTCCCAACATGGATAGGGAAAAACATAGATGCACAGCAAAACCTCAAAAGGATGTTTGCACCACAGCAACCCAACCAGGGATAGATCAATAGCCCAATCCCATGAAGAAACAATGGGAATAATGCACCGTCTACAGATGGGGAAGGAACCGATTCTTAATCTGTCTGTGAGAGGAAAAGACACGACCAAATCAAAAAGTGGAAGAAACCCACAAAAGGAACCCACTGCATGGGTCATGATAAACAATAGACCGCTCCACAAGCTCGACACACCAGCATCGTTGGACAACAATGGTCCCTTCTCAATGATGAAGCCAACGCATCCTTCACAATCAGTAATGGTGGAGTAAATAGAACGCTGCATAGTTTGGTAAAGGTAGAATATACAAACTCCCTACGTGAATAGGAGGAAGACATATCACTCCAAAAACCATGGAAAACACCCCATAGTGAATAATCACAGCAACATTTTACAGTCCGACAATGGAGGGGTCAGAACATAGGCTTTCTGTCTGAACTAGAGGAAGATCATCTCCCGATTAACAGGGTGGTGTGTGAAGAGAAGGACAAACCCCCAAACAAAGGAATGTGTATCTTTTAACTCAGTCCGCGTGAAGAAACTGAACGGACTCACGATTTGGTTAGTGGGTAGACCAGCCACACGACGTGGAGAGGGAGAGCAGGCATGGGCATGGTAGTGGTCTTTCTTCCAACAAATCGCTGCCCTAACTAACAATAGAACAACAGGGTGGTGACACATGGCTAACTCCCAATGGACCCCATGGTTTAGACAACCCCCGCTTAACCTTTAGAATCATGCCCTTTTCATTTAACGTTGCACAGTCGTAGCTGGATGTAGGTTTATTTTAAATTGATGTGCATACTTACATGATGCCAAAACTATAATGTGCCAGTTAGCATGATATACCATCAGCAATGATCCCCATTGCCGAAACATAACACAACCTACTTGATGGTGGGGATTTTTCCTTTAGCTCCACACCACGATTAATTACAATATATACATCATGTACCTTTTAATGCACCCAGGGTCAAAACTGGGGGTATTACAATTCCCTCCCCCTTGGAATAACACCGTCCTCAGTGTTCCAATACATATACAATTTGCACATCAAAATTTCAAAATTTGCAGACCTGTCCCATGTTCAATTATCTAGTTTGAATGTTCAGGACCAAGCCCCTCAGCTTCCCAGAACTTCTCTTGCTGGTTCTCAGCTCTTGGCTTATCCTGAAGCCTAGGAACTTTGTTGCTGCTGCCCTCTTCATGTTCCCTTGTGGGACAGTACCAGCGTAAATGATGTCCTCTACATTCCCAACATTTCACTGGATGCTTCATCTTTACCTGCTCAGTTTCCTTTGAGTCTTCATGCCTGGACCGTTTCTCAATGGATTTCTTGGACAAATGTCCCATCATTGATCCATCTTCCTTTCCTTTGTCGATTGCTCCCAGAAGGCTTTTCACCTCCCTTTGCAAACCAATAGAGTCTTGCAAAATCTGGTGGTTCATTTCATTCTGCCTTTCATGTATCTTGAGCATCTCTCCAAGATTCTCTTGGGTCCTGGCAATTGTTTGAAGGAGACTTCCAGCCAAGTCCAACAACTTTTGATCTACTGCCATGATCAATGTGCACCACCAGATTTCACCTTTCTCACCTGTGGAATGCATCATTGAAATTATGTTAGACCAAGCATAATATAAGCATTAATATCAGTCATTTAATTGACCAATTGGCATGACAGTCCAAGCCTCATCAAGGAGATTTTCATATTTTCCATGCCTTCCCAACAGCCACATGAGGTCATTCATGTCCATTCTTGGGTAGGGAATCAACCATTCTAGCATTCACAATTTACTTTAAGCAAATACACAAATTCTATTTTCAATCATACATGCATTCAACAACCTCTTGTTTTCACAATGCATAAATGTGTGTGTATATATATATATATATATATATAATCAAAAGGCAAGAGAGAACAACAAGAGTTTTTCCCCTCTTTGTTTTGTTCCATCCTGGAATTCCACACCATCATTGTGGCTTTTCATGCTCTCAGCCTCTTTCACTTGACCATGAATGCTGGACCAATCCCTCTTGTTCATAACACTTAGTGTATCCGATTTATTTCAGACCTCTCAACCATGGAGCCTTCGCACATGGTTGGTCTTGGCTGCTAGGACCTTCACACTATTGCTAGCACCTTTTTCATTACCACTCATTCTAAGCTCTTCAGGACAATCACATGTCCACATGCACCCCTAGGATGCTCTCATAGTCCTCGCTCCGAACGATACCTATATCCAAACATTGAATAGATTCACATGTTTAGTGTATTCTCATTGGTTTTTATCTCTAGAACAAGAGCTTACAACATCATAACCAAATCATATACACATGCATATTCATAAGCAATAATTGCAAAATAATCCAATACTTATCTGTATTGTGCGTTTCCTCGTTGGTCCACAGGATCCTGCTTTGCCTTGCAAGCCTTGGGATCGCTTATGGACTTGGATGTTAGGTCAACATGCAGGCTGCTTCACAACATCCTTATATATATATATATATCAGGAACAGTCAAGCGAACCCTCATTGGGTTTATCAGACCGTTAACAAATCACCTGTACTTATGTCAACAACCAATCATCAGCCAAGCAAGCCCTCATTGGGTTTATCATGCCATCAACAACAACACATGTCCTTATATCAACCATAACGACCATTTTCCATATCGCCCAAGAGACCACACTGTAAACTACATTTGCTTATCCTGACAACACGAGCAATATAAGCATGTTCATTAGCGTTATTGCTCTAAAATTGTAACCATATTTCACACCATTCACTATCAAGTATTGAGACACCAGGAGGGTGTCCACTCTCTTGGGTGTAATCAACAAAAAAAAATAAAAAATCCTTCCATGATCCGAGATCGAAAAAGTGTGCACCCTTGTCTAGTGTGTATCATGTAGCCCCTATTCATACTCAAGCAATTGGTCCTAATGGAAATAAAATCAAAACATGTTCTGCATATGGAATTTTAACAATCTAACATGCATATTCTTAGCTAGGGTCATAGAAAACTTATCCATGTGTTGTAGTAGTATCGCTTTGTTAAGGAGGAGTGGGGCTCCCTTCTTTGAGTTGACAGTGCCTCGGTTTTCCATCTCAATTCCTCTTTTCATTTTGCATCCACACATTTCTTACCGACATAACCCATACCATCTCACTCATGTTGCTTACCAAACATGTAGTGCAGATGAGACATTTCAAAAATGTCCAATGGAGTTTCACCCGAAACCCATTTTCAAGATAAGGGAAAACCTTCCCATGAAGTTTGGCTCCTGCAGGCCATCACACATTGTCTTCCTGTAGCATGTACCCTGAAATTAATTTGCTTGGCAATGAGGTGATCCTCGTTTGTGGGTCTCTTGTAAGTAGCACCACTATACCCATTATAATTTCATGCTTACTAGCATAACAAGAATACCCACTTACAATGCATCTTCCTGACACAATCTTATGCAAGCCAATAGTGAATTAGTAGTTGTCAGCAATTTCTTAAATCCAAAATTCAGAAAATTAAATTTACAGCTCATTATGCATACACACTATTATCACAGCCATGAGACTCTTCTCATGAGGTTTGGCTCTTTCACATGGTAGATTCCGGCCTTTGTCATGGTCTTACCCACTTTGCCATGTCCCAAACAATCTACCTAAAACCTGAACCTCAGTCAGCCAAACACTTAGTAATTCTTGATGCCTATAACTTTTTCCATTGCTACAACAATCACTGAAGCATTTTCAGAATTTATAAAATTCAAACATTTCCAGCTGTTAATCACATCAATATTACCAAAACTCATTTACTTCACGCAATCATTATCATACTTTAAATTACAGGATACAGTCACATCATTCATGTAATTTAAATGAAATGTTTAAATACTCCTTACTTCACAAGCGTATCATTCGTACCACCTTGCTCTTTCATAGAGCATTTCCAGCAACCAATTGATCATGACTACCCTCTTCGTGCACTTACTATCCTGTATTCATACATCCTTTGAAATGGTTCCATAATTGTCATCAATTCATCATTTCAGCCATTAGTTATTCATAATATCACATGCACTTATCTCAATGCATTCATGCAATGCCTCACAACATTTGCACCTATGTTTATGCAATCAGTTACTCACACCCTTCATATGCATCCATTCAATGCATAACTACAAGATTCATAAAATCTTTTAATGCATATCCATTCAATGCTGCCTTGCATTGATTCAGGAATACTATGCATTCAACATACCATGCATGGCCTAAACATGACTACTTCATATAGGATGCATTACTATAATCAATATCATCAGTACTTACTTCCCTTGGGCTACTAAGCTCAATCAACATATACAGGCATGACACATTTCTATATGAATGTAGTATAACATTCAAATATCCACATGGTACGAGGTCTCTTACCTTTACCACTCCATGGAATTTGTTATAATCAAACTCTTACCTTCATGGGTCCTACTTACACCCTTGGCATGACCAATTTGGTTGGTCCTTTGTAGGAGATTGCAGAATTTGCTCACCAACTTTTGATTATGGACTTGTTGCCTCATTCCTTTCTCCAAAGGGTTGCTAGTCACATTCGTCAACATCAGCAATGTATTCAGCCAGGTCCATGTTGTCGTTGGTTTTTCCACTAATGCCAACACCAATACAATAACTATCATTAGGGGTTCATTATAAATGTATAATCCTCAATATCCTATGTATGCATAGCATATCCTCACACATTTCATGTATAAAACTTATGAAATGTAGTTATAATCAACAAGATAGGGTTTAAGGAAACTTCCCTTTTCAAGTCCCACATCCTTGTATGGAACTCCTCTTCCACACAACAGCTGGTTTGAATTCATGGTCTTGCTACCTCTAGGCATGCAATTTCCCAGATTTGTCCATTTGGCAGTAGCACATTTCTCTTTCAGGACATCACTAGCACTTTGCTGCTCCACACTCAGATTTGGGTGATTCTCCCTTATTTCCTGCTGGATAAGCTTTCCAACGCCTATCCAGATGCTTCATTCTGACCTCAGGTGTGAAAACCATACCACTTCAACTATATTTTGGTCGAGAATGTTAACTTTAGTCACCCAGGGTTTTCTTCCTTTTCAGTCTTGAAACTGTTGAGAAACCCAATGAGAAATTCATTGCAAAACCCACTGGAACACTAGCTGGAATTTGCTGAAATTTCTACTACAAACAGTTGAAAGCTGCTTGAAAAAAGATCACCGAGAAATTTCTCTGAAAAGCTCAAATTTCCTTAGGCCCAATTGGACCTCTTCCCAGCTAAATTTCTAACATTACAGTAGCCAAAAACTCTAATTTTCCCTGCGCTCATCGGCGATGTTGAGGACTGTGCATCAGCAATTGAAACTCTGAGCATCGGGTGGCTAGTTGTTTATACTTCTGCAACAGTGGGTGGTAAACTGTCTGTGGATTCCACGGGATAAACAACTCATCAGTGATCAAAAAATGATACCACTAAGCATCGGTGACAGGACACTAATCGTCAGAATGATAGTCCGACTGACAGCCGCAACGACAGACTCATAAACGCTTAAATATTTCTGATGTTTTGTATCCTCAAGGAACTAGTCTTCCGATCTGCATCGGTGATGTCCAGGACTGTTCGTCAGGTCCTTTCTTTACTGACCTTCCCGTGTTTTGGTGGAAAACCAACTAATATTCCATGCTCCTCATCAGCAGTCTACTTGTCTATCCTTCTCCGGCATGTCAAACCTGTAGTGGTCTAAACTTTCGAATTTCATCTGCGGATTACTCTTCTATTTCCTTCCGTCGTAATTATCTAACCTTCCAAGTTGAATCAGTGGTCAGATCTACTAATTTTATCTGTGGCATCAGTAACCGGGGCACTATCCATCGGGTGGATAGCTCCTTAGGCATCCGCAATGGCGGAAATCAAATTCACAGTAGTTCCCGTGGACCGTAACTCTGTCGGATGTCGAAACAACTAACAGTTGCAATCTTCTAATCGGTGGTCAGAAACACTAACAGCTACGGCATCGAGTAGTTAGTATTCTAGGTAGCCGCAACAACGGACTCCCAATCAACTAACTTCTCTGACATATTTCATCGGCGACCAATACCATTATCATTTTTCGATGGCCGATGATTTTTTTCCTTTGAAAATTTTTGAATTTTTCACTTTAAGTCTCTTTTTTCCACCACCGTTGTCAGCGGCTTCACCAACTATTTTTCTCCATCGTTTTGGTGCTCTTCTTCTGTTTCTCACCGATCCATAATCAAACTTCTACCGATGCCAATGTATCGGCGCCTCAAACGACAAATTTTTTGTGACCTTCACCTTTTTCCTACCGACATATCAGTGTTTCCATCCTCTATCTATCGGCGATCAGAACAACTAACATTTCCTGATGGCCGATGAAATTAACACTTAGAAAAAATTTCGAAATTTTCTCCTCTGTCTTCTGCCACATCAGCCGTCAGATCAACTATCCATTGGGGAAATAGTCCTTTAAGTAGCCGTAATGGCAGATGCAAAAACGCCTAAATATTTCTAACATTTTTGGTGATCAAATCGTCCAACTCCTCCGCTGCTTATCGACGCCTTGAACAACTTAGTTTTGCCGATATATCGAAGGCCTTCAGCTAATTCCCTCTGCAACTATGGCTCTAACTTCCACTGTTCTCTGCTACATCAACTAACAACCACCTTGGCATTGGAAAGTGGAATTTGTAACCGTCGAATGTTTTAGTGCTCTAGGCTTCTGCAATAGCGAAGCTTTGTTCCACTAATTCCTTCCGATGTATTCACCAACTTTCACCGCATCGGCAGCATGATCAGCCATGCATCAGCGATGCGATCAATTAATCATCGCCGATCGTCGACGGTCCCGTTACTTCAAAAATTTTCCAAAATTCTCCGGTGTCGGCGGTCGGAGGATCTATGTTTCGGAAGCATAGTGGTCTATCCATCCACAACTGTAGGCGCTCGATCAACTAATTTCCGCCGATGATTTCAACCTTAAACAAAATTTTGAAACTTTCCTCTTCTGTCAGTGGTCAGAACCACTAGCACTACTACATCAGCATTTTAGTCCCCATGGCAGCCACAATGGTGGCAACCCATTCAACTAACTCTTGTCGATGTTCATTGGTAGTTTCCCATCTAACCATTGACGATAAGAAAAACTATCTTCCACCGATCGTCGATGGTCAGACTTAGAAAAATTTATCAAAATTTTATCGGTTACCATCCGTCGGGTGGCCTTCCCACTAAGTGCTCGCTCCATCGGAAGATCTTGTCACTAAGTCTTTCGATGGGCCGATAGTCCTAAAACTTAGAAAATTTTCTGAGTTTTCTTGCCACACTTTTCTGATTGCTGCTGGGTAGAAGGAAACCTGCCTCTGCTATCTAATCTATCATGGCCCATTCAAGCCCATGCTGCAACTTTATCTCTGATACCACACTGTAACATCCCCGACCCTCTGACCGGTGAAGAGGACACTACTAACACCAAATGAATGGAAAAATAGCCCCATGAACATGAACATGCATATAATGCTGAAATAAAAATCTTAAACATAATACATACTAATATGCATAATCCTTTAGATAAATAGCGAAAGCAAACATGTATTCATTCAAGCATGCCACATGTTCATCATATTCATCCATCAGTAAATATAAATGTAGATATGAAATAGTCAAGAATACTCATCTGATAAGAACTCATCCCGCAACTAGCTACGTCGCTGCAACATTCCACCCAACCATAGGCCAGCGTGCTCATCAATCTCTCAGCAACACTACCACCCCCGAGCTGGGCATGATTCCTTAAGGAATAAGGGTCGAAACAGGCTTACACAGAGCTAAGGTACACAAATCAGCCAAGCTCACACATTAGGGTTTATCAAGCCATCAAGGAGCTAGGAAAGGATAAATGCTAAGCTGATGACCTCCAAAACCAGTTTTCTCAAGCATACCCAGCCTCTAATCCTACTCTCAACAGTCTGAAGACCAGCCACTGAATACCACAGCAAAACAAATAGCTCACAGCTCTATGAAGAAGATGAAGAAAACATGGTGACAAACCCAAACCAAAAGGTGAAACATAGTTCAGGTCAAACAACACTTCAGAGTTGTTCTTGGCCTGAGCGTGGCCAAAACAACTCAGCAAAAATCCCCAATAGCCTCAGAAACCAAGAAACAACCCAAGACCAGGGGAAGACAATAGCCCCAATATCACAAAGAAATGATGGCAACAACTACACAGTCTGCAATGGGAAGAAGCCCAACTCCCAACATGGATAGGGAAAAACATACATGCACAACAAAACCTCAAAAGGATGTTTGCACCATGGTAACCCAACCAGGGATAGATCAACAGCCCAATCCCATGAAGAAACAATGGGAATAATGCATTGTCTACATATGGGGAAGGAATTGATTCTCAATCTGTGCGTGAGAGGAAAAGACATGGCCAAATCAAAAAGTAGAAGAAACCCACAGAAAGGACCCACAACATGGGTGACGATGAACAACAGATTGCTCCACAAGCCAGACACACCAGCATCATTGGACAACAATGGGCCCTTCTCAACGATGAAGCCAACGCACCCTTCACAATTGACAATGGTGGAGTAAATAGAACGCTGCATAGTCTGGTAAAGGTAGAAGATACAAACTCCCTGCGTGAACAGGAGGAAGACATATCACTCCAAAAACCATGGAAAACACCCAATAGTGAATAATCACAACAACATTTTATAGTCCGACAATGGAGGGGTCGGAACATAGGCTTTCTATCTGAACCAGAGGAATATTGTCTCCTGAT
Source organism: Pseudotsuga menziesii (assembly GCA_001517045.1). Classification (NCBI taxonomy): domain Eukaryota; kingdom Viridiplantae; phylum Streptophyta; class Pinopsida; order Pinales; family Pinaceae; genus Pseudotsuga; species Pseudotsuga menziesii. Next base: position 626,592 of record LPNX010040875.1, read on the forward strand.
TAACAGGGCAGTGTGTGAAGAAGGACAAACCCCCAAACAAAGGAATGTGTATCTTTTAACTCAGTCTGCGTGAAGAAACTGAGCGGACTCACGATCTGGTTAGTGGGCAGACCAACTGCACGACGTGGAGAGGGAGAGTAGGCGTGGGCATGGTAGTGGTCTTTCTGCCAACAAATCGCTTCCCTAACTAACAACAGAAAAATAGGGTGGTGACACATGGCTAACTCCCAATGGCCCCCACAGGTTAGAAAACCCCCCCTTAACCTTTGGAATCATGCCCTTTTCATTTAACGTTGCACCATCGTAACTGGCTGTAGGTTTATTTTAAATTGATGTGCATACTTACATGATACCAAAACTATAATGTGTCGGTTAGCATGATATACCATCGACAACGATCCCCATTGCCGAAACATAACACAACCTAATCGATGGTGGGGCTTTTGCCTTTAGCTCCACACCATGATTAATTACAACATATACATCATGTACCTTTTAATGCACCTAGGGTCAAAACCGAGGGTATTACATGATCCCAAGGATTGTGATCTGGAATCATTGGTGGAGAGGGTATTGAGTTGTTTCAGGCCTATGGTATTCTCCATTACAGTTTCTGTCAATCTTGATCTCATTTAAAATGGTGTAGGTATTTAGTGGTGGAGAGTACAAAGAATGAAAGTAACAAGCCCTGTTTGAACTTTTTGATAAGCAAAGGAATGGTCTGGGGCTTATGGAAAATATAGTGGACCATTGTAAACTTATTTTTGCATACCCTAAAGGCACAAATAGTACCTGGTATAATGAACAACTCAAATTTATGAACCATTGGAATACCCATTTGATGTTTGTGAGACCATATTGCTCTGGGAACATGTTCATTCTTTCAAGAATATAGTGTTTAGAAATTTGTAGATTTGAGAAAAGCTTTCAAGAACTATAACGAACTTAGAACTTTGTTGGGGATGTGGGAAGTATCACCTCTCTATATTCTTGCCCTGAATTCTGTGTGCTCAAACTTGACCTTTTGAATTTAAGCTATGCTAATATCCGAAGTTTGGTGCTGGCCGGTTCTTGATATTATTGGAGACAAGGGTCTGGAAGCTGTACCTTTAAGCTACAAATGAAAAATACAACAATTATTACAGTAGCTGTCACGTCCCCATACCTCCGACTGGCAAAGAGGATGCGACGAACACCATAGTAACTGGGCAAACAACCACATGAACATGGACAAATCATCAATGCTGAAATTAAGAGCTTAAACGACATGCATAACAGGGTGCATAAATATCATACAAGATGCATAATTCCTCGATCGTACAGAGTTACTCAATAATCAGCAGAAGCAACACACACACATCCAGCATTCAACATGTTCATTATAATTCATTAAACGTCAATATAATTGCAGAGATGAAATAGTCAGCATTGCTTATCTTTTGATGAAGAATCCCACAACCAGCTACTTCGCTGCAACATTCCACCCAACCATAGGCCAGCGTGCTCATCAATCTCTCAGCAACACTGCCACCCCCGAGCTGGGCATGATTCCTCTAAGGATAAGGGTCAACGCAGGCTTACACATAGCCAAGGGACACAATCGGCAAACCAACATAGCTGGGTTTACCAAGCCATCAGCAAACCGGTCAAGCCAACACAGTCCGAAGACCAACCACTGCTTACACACAGCAAAACAATCCCTTCACAGCCCTGTGAAGAAGGTAAGACAACCGGTAGGTGACAGTCCCAATAGAAGATAACACACAGCTCAAGCCGACAAGGAAGCCCAGAGTTGTTCTTGGCCCTAACGTGGCCAAAAAAACTCAGCTGCAACCCAAAACCAGGGTACTTCTGCAGCCACAAACACACAATGAAACGATGACAACAATCCACAGTCCACAATGGATAATAAACAAAATTCCCAGCATAGCCATGGGAAACGCAGCCAATGAATGTGGCAACCAACAGTCACAAACTCACAATGAAAATGATGGCTTCTATACACAGTCCCAAAACAGGGAAGAAGACAAACTCCAAACAGTCCGTAGCAGCCTCAAAGTGCAACAACAACACATCTCATGGTATGGGGAATACAACAGTCCCAAAACGTATCAGTAAGCACAAACATAGGGGAAAACATACCCGATTCCACTCTGTGGAAAACGTGGATGACCACCAATAAGCAGCTCCTTTCCTGGCTGCATGAGATCCAACAGAACCACTACCTATGTGTGAGGAAGAACAGACCCGACCTCTGCATAAGGATCCCCTAAACAGAGGTCGCACACCCTCCTCACTCAGCCTGCGTGAGGAGATGAACTAACAGTAAACTGACCAGTGCGTGAGTGAACTGAGTCGACCTATTGTTGCGCGCGTCCCTGCGTTGGGAGTGAATCGACGTGAGGAAGCTGAACCTGCTCTGCGCGTGGATGAACAACAGAACGTGAGGAACCAACAGACGATGGAGAGAATGGAGTCGTGGGAGAGTGGAGTGAAGGCAGTCGTGGGTGGAGTGGGCACTTGGGTAAGGACTGACAGTCCTCCAAAACCACCACCACTTTCGCAATAACTACCCCAGCTACCCAATACAAGACAATAAAGAGGTTGGAAGAGGTTGGATGAGACAAGAAAGGTGACAAATCAACAAGGTGGTAACACATGGGTTTTTCCCCCATAGACCAAGGTTTGACATCCCCCACACCCTTATCCTTTGGAACCATGACCTTTTCATTCAACGTTGCACCGTCGTAGCTGGTTGTGGTTTATTTTAATTGATGTGCATGTTTACATGATGCCAACCATAATGTGTCGGATAGCATGACATACTATCGGCAATTATCCCTACTGTCGAAACATACACAACCAAATCGATGGTGGGGCTTTTTCCTTGAGATCCTCACCACAATTAATTACATTATATACATCATGCAAATGGGGTCAAAATCGGGGACGTTACATTCCCCTCCCCCTTGGAATAACACCTTCCTCGGTGTTCCTTTACATATATACAATACATATACATTTGCACATCAAAATTTCAAAATTGCAGATCTGTCCCACGTTCGATCATTTACTTTGAACGTTCAAGACCAAGCCCCTCGGCTTCCATGGACTTCTCCTGCTGGTTCTCAGCTTCTAGCTAATCCCAAAGTCTAGGAACTTTGCGGCTATTTCCTTCATCATGTTCCCTCACTGGGAAGTCCCAGTGTAAATGATGTCCTCCGCATCTCCAGCATCTCACTGGTTGCTTCATCTTTACCTGCTCAATTTCCTTTGAGTCTTCATTCCTGGACCGTTTCTTATCGGGTTTCTTGGACAATTGTCCCATTGCTGATCCGCCTTCTTTTCCTTTGCCGATCGCTCCCAGAAGGATTTTCACCTCCCTTTGCAAACCAATAGAGTCTTGCAAAATCTGGTGGTTCATTTCACTCTGCCTTTTCTGTATCTTGAGCATCTCCCCAAGGTTCTCTTGGGTCTTGGAAATCACTTGAAGGAGACTTCCAGCTAAGTCCAACAACTTTTGATCTGCTGCCATGATCAATGTGCACCACCTGGTTTCACTTTTATCACCTGTGAAATGCACCATTGAAATTCTATCAGACCAAGCATAGTATAGACATTAAAATAAGTTAGTTAATTACCCAATTGGCATGACAGTCCAAGTCTCATCAATGAGGCTTTCATAATTTTCATGCCCTCCCAACAGGCACATGAGCTCATTCATGTCCATTCCTGGGTAGGGAATTAACTAATCCAGCATTTACAACTTTACTTAAGCAAATACACACATTTCATTCTCAATCATACATGCATTCAACAATCCTTTGTTTTCACAATGCATAAACATATATATATATATATATATATATATATATATGTGTGTGTAATCAGAAGGCAAGAGAGCAATACGAGTTTTTTCCCCTCTTTGTTTTGTTCCATCCTAGAACCCACACCATCGCAGTGGATTTTCATGCTCTCAGCCTCTTTCACTTCACCGTGAATGCTGGACCAATCATTCTTGGTCATGACACTTAGTGTCTTCAGTCCATTCTAGACCTCTAAACCATGGAGTCTCTGCACATGGTTTTTCTCGGCTGCTAGGACTCCCTCGTCTTACTAGCACCTTTTTCATTACTACTCATTCCGAGCTTTCCAGGACAGTCACATGTCCACATGCACCCCTAGGGTGCTCTCATGGTCCTCGCTCCCAACGATACCTATATCCAAACATTGAATAAATTCACATGTTTAGTTTATTCTCATCATTTTTATCATCATAACCAAATCATATACACATGTATTCTCATAAGCAAAATAATCCAATACTTATCTGTATTGTGCCTTTCCTCATTCGTCCACAGGATCTTACCTCACTTTGCAAGCCTTGGGATCGCCTATGGACTTAGATGTTACGTCAGCATGCAGGCTTCTCCTCAACATCAAATAATTAATGTCCAGCCAGTACACGATCATGTCGACTGGGCTTGGAACTTTATCATGACCATTTCCAGGTCTAGGATCTACTATGGATCCTCAGGCATATAACTTCCCAACATACACTTATACCAACATACACTTATATCAACAATAACCCTTACTCCGCAACCCCTCACAACAACCATTTACCATTTACCTTTACCTTTTACCTTTAGCCTGTCAACACAAGCAACACAAGCAATACAAGCAAACTCATCAGCATTATTGCTCAAAAACTGTAATCACATTTTTCATCATTCACTATCAAGTATTGAGACACCAGCAGTGTGCCCACTCCCTAGGGTGTAATCAATATTGAAAACCCTTTCATGACTCAACATCGGAAAAGTGTGCATCCTTCTCCGGTGTGTGCCATGTAGGCCCTATTCACCCTCAAGTAATCGGTCATAATGGATATTAAATCAAACATGTTCTGCATATGGAATTTAATAATTAAACATGCATATTCATAGCAAGGGTCACAGAACACTTATCCATTTGCCGTCGCAGTATGCCTTTGTTAAGGAGGAATGGAGGCTCCTTCCCTGAGTTAACAGTCCCTCAGTTTGCCATTTCAAATCCTTTTTACATTTCACATTCATGCATGTCTTACCGTCATAACCCACACCATCTCAATCATGTTATTACCAAACATGCAGTGCAGATGAGACATTCTCTAAAATGTCCAATGGCGTTTCACCCAAAACCCATTTCCAAGGGAAAAAATTCCCATGAAGTTTGGCTCTTGCAGGTCATCACACATGATCTTCCTGCAGTGTGTATCCCTAACACATTCATAAAATAGCCAAACATTTAATCATTACCTGATAATACAATCCAAATTGATTGTGCCATGACCAAGTAACGACATTGGTAATCAAATAAGAATTTACAATTCTATCTACTACAGAAATTGACTTGCTCAATTGTGGGTTTCTTGTAAGCAGCACTACTATGCCCATTATAATTTTATGCTTACTATCATAACATGAATACCCACTTACCATGCGTCCCTCCTGACACAATCTCATACAAGCCAAAAATGATTAGTAGTCATCAGTACTTTCTTAAATCTGAAATCCACAATTCAAATTTAACAACCAACTATTTTCACAACCATGGGACTCTTCTCATACAGTTTGGCTCTTTCATATGGTAGATTCTGGCATTGGTTAGGGTCTTACCTCACACTGCCATGCTCAAAATAATCTACCTGAAACATAAGCTTCAACATCCAAACACAAGCTTATGCAAGCCAGTAGTGACTAGTAGTTGTCAACAATTCCTTAAATTTGAAATTCACAATTCAAATTTAATAATCTCTTTCACATGGTAGATTCTGGCATTGGTCAGGGTCTTACCTCTCATTTCCATGCCCAAAATAATCTACCTGAAACATGAGCTTCAATCAACCAAACACTTGGTAATTTTGGATGCATATAACCTTTTCATTGCTACAACCATCATTGAAGCATTTTCATAATTTATAAAAAAATTCAAATACTTCTTGCTGTTAGTCACATCAGTATTATCAAAGCTCATTTACTTCATGCAATCATTATCATGCTAACATTGCAAGGTATAGTCATATCATTCATGTAATTAAATGAAATGTTTAGATACTCCTTACTTCACAGGCGTATCATTCATACCACCTTGCTCTTTCACAGAGCATTTCTGGCGGCCAATTGATCATGACTATCCTGCATTCATAACAAACTTTGAAACAGTTCTAGAATTATCATTAATTCATCATTTCAGTCATTAGTCATTCATAATATCTCATGCATTCATCTCAAATGCATTCAACATACCACGCATGGCCTAACCATGTCCACTTCATATAGGATGCATTACTATAATCAATGTCATCATCATATATAGGTATGACACCTTTCTATATTCCAAGATTCTCATGGTATGAGGTCTCTCACCTTTACCAATCCATGGAATTTGTCACAAACAAACTCTTACCTGCATGGGTCGTACTTACACCCTTAACATGACCAATTTGGTTGGTCCTTGCAGGAGATTGCAGAATTTTGCTCACCAACCTTTGTTATGGACTTGTTGCCTCATCCCTTTCTCCATAGGGTTGCTAATCACAATTGTTAGCATTAGCAACATATTCCTCCAGGTCCATGTCATCGTTGGTTTTTCCACTAATTCCACATCAACACAATGATTATCATTAGTGGTTCATTATAAATATATAATTTCCAATATTCTTACCAACATGCAATATCCTATGCATGCAATACATATCCTCATGCATTTCATGCATAAAACTTAGGAAATGCACACATTTAGTAGGACAGGGTTTTATGGAAAACTTCACTTTTCAAGTATTTCATCCTGGCATGGAACTCCTTGTCCACACAGCAGCTGGTTGACTTCATAGTCCTTGCTACCCATGGGCATGTAACTGTCCAGATTTGTCCATTTGATAGCAGCGGCCTTCATTATCACTTTGCTACTCCATGCTCAAATTCTAGTCACTTATCCTTGTTCCCCACTGGATAAGCTTTCCAACGCCTATCCACATGCTTCATTCTGACCTCGGGTGTAAAAACCACACCACTTCTAAGAATGAAGACTTTCACCAAATCTTTGCATTTTTACACACTGCTGCATTTTGGACTGGGAGCCAACTTCAGCCACCTGTAAACCACTAAAAACAGCTGAAAATCCCACTGGAAGGCAGTTGAAATCTGCTGGAAATCCCACTGAAAACCACTAAGAAATCCCCTTTGAAAAACTTAATTTTTCCTTTGCAGAATCGGCTCTCACTTCCTCTATCCATCCGATGTATTGGCTGTCAAAACAACTACTCCTTCCGTCGTTTCGGGCCTCATTTCAACTAATATTTTGTAGTTCATCGGCGGTCAGGTGCACTTCTCATCGGAAGGACAATCCACTAAATAGCCGCAACGGCGGAACGCGATCTTCAATCTTTCTCCGATTCGGCGGCACAACCCAATCGACGTCAGCAGGTTTTTCACATTGGCGGCTAGTGCCTATGGTTTCCGCAACGGCGGAACATCAAACCTCTATTTTCTTCCAATTATGGCTGCCGCATCGGCTACCCAAACATCTAAACGTTTCGATGGTTTCTAGTAGACAACATCGGAAGTCCTCTCTCATCGGAAGTCTAGATCTTTAGACTTCCGCAACGGCGGCAGACGAACAACTTTAAGCTTCTGACAGTCGATGTTTTTCGAACTTAGAGAAATTTTCATTTTTCAAAAATTTCCCTTTCTTTTGCCGCTTGGTCGGCTCCCTTAACTTCTTCTTCGTCGACGACTTAGTTCTACCAATAGCCGCAACGGCGGCACATCAATTTCATCTGCAGCTGCAACGGCGGAACATGAAACGCTATCTCCTTCCGATGGCGGGATTTTCACATCGGAAGACTAATGTCTTTGTCTTTTGCAACGGCGGCACGCAAAAACCCTATCTTCTTCTGGCGACAGTCTTTCTTCGTAGGATGACTTAGTGCTTTTCGCTTCCGCAATGGCGGTGAACAAACCACTTTCTCTTCCGATGGCCAATCGTTACTTAGAAAAATTTTGAACTTTCTTTCACGGCGTCGGCAGCCTTTTCACATCGGCCGGTTAGTGTCTTCGGCTTCCACAACGGCGGCACACCAACACGAACTCCTTCTGACGGCCGCTCTTTACTTAGTGAAATTTTAACTTCGGGCATCGGCGGTCGCATAACTTACACATCGGGTGCGTAGTTGCTTTGCCATCCGCAACGGCGGATGCCCAATAGACTAAATTCTTCCGACGAACTTCGAATACTTAGGCGATTTTCCAAATTTTCCCTCTAAACATCCTCCATCGGGCGTGATTCTACTAGCTCTTCCGCTACAGCGAAAGTCTCTTCCACTAACCCTTACACTACAGCGGAAGTCTGAACCACTAAGTGTTCTGACTATCAACACTTAGGCGATTTTCTTGAAGTTTGCTGCTGTTCTACTAGACATAGAAGGTAATTCTACCTTCTGTCACTGCATCCTTCATGGCCCATAGAGGCCCATTGTTGCAACCTTTGCTCTGATACCATTCTGTCATGTCCCCATACCTCCGACTGGCAAAGAGGACATGACGAACACCACAATAACCGGGCAAACAGCCACATGAACATGGACAAATCATCAATGCTGAAATTAAGAGCTTAAATGACATGCATAATAGGGTGCATAAACATCATACAAGATGCATAATTCCTTGATCATACAGAGTTACTCAATAATCAGCAGAAGCAACACACACACATCCAACATTCAACATGTTCGTTATAATTCATTAAACATCAATATAATTGCAGAGATGAAATAGTCAGCATTGCTTATATTTTGATGAAGAATCCCGCAACCAGCTACTTCGCTGCAACGTTCCACCCAACCATAGGCCAGCATGCTCATCAATCTCTTAGCAACACTGCCACCCTCGAGCTGGGCATGATTCCTCCAAGGATAAGGGTCAACACAGGCTTACACATAGCCAAGGAACACAATCGGCAAACCAACACAGCTGGGTTTACCAAGCCATCAGCAAACCGGTCAATCCAACACAGTCCGAAGACCAACCACTGCTTTCACGCAGAAAAACAATCCCTTCACAGCCCTGTGAAGAAGTCAAGACAACTGGAAGGTGACAGTCACAACAGAAGATAACACACAACTCAAGTCCACAAGGCGGCCCAGATTTGTTCTTGGCCCTAACGTGGCCAAAACAACTCAGCTACAACCCAAAACCAGGGTACTTCCACAGCCACAAACACACAATGAAATGATGACAACAATCCACAGTCCACAATGGATAATAAACAGAATTCCCAGCATAGCCATGGGAAACTCAGCCAATGAATGTGGCAACCAATAGTCACAAAATCACAATGAAAATGATGGCTACTATACACATTCCCAAAACATGGAAGAAGACAAAATCCAAATAGTCCATAGCAGCGTCAAAGTGCAACAACAACACATCTCACGATATGGGGAATACAATAGTCCCAAAACGTATTAGCAACCACAAACACAGGGGAAAACATACCCGATTCCACTCTGTGGAAAATGTGGATGACCATCAATAAGAAGCTCCTTTCCTGGCTACGTGAGATCCAACAGAACCACTGCCTGTGCGTGAGGAAGAACAGACCCGACCTCTGCATAAGGATCCCCCGAACATAGGTCGTACACCCTCCTCACTCAGCCTACGTGAGGACATGAACCAACAGTAAACCGACCAGCGCGTGAGGGAACTGAGTTAACCTCCTGCTGCGTGTGTCCCTGTGTTGGGAGTGAATCGGCGTGAGGAAGCTGAACTTGCTCTGCGCGTGGATGAACAATAGAACATGAGGAACCAATAGACCATGGTGAGAATGGAGTCATGGGAGAGTGGAGTGAAGGCAATCATGGGTGGAGTGGGCACGTGGGTAAGGACTGATAGTCCTCCACAACCACCACCACTTTCGTAATAACTGCCCCAGCTACCCAATACAAGACAATAAAGAGGTTGGAAGAGGTTGGATGAGACAAGAAAGGTGACAAATCAACAAGGTGGTAACACATGGGTTTTTCCCCCATAGACCAAGGTTTGACATCCCCCACACCCTTATCCTTTGGAACCATGCCCTTTTCATTCAACGTTGCATTGGTTGTGGTTTATTTTAATTGGTGTGTGTGTTTACATGATGCTAACCATAATGTGTCGGATAACACGACATAATATCGGCAATTATCCCTATTTCCGAAACATACACAAACAAATCGATGGTGGGGCTTTTGCCTTGAGCTCCTCACCACAATTAATTACATTATATACATCATGCAAACGGGGTCAAAATTGGGGACGTTACAGTGGCTCAAAATTGCCCCAAGTTAACACATTTTCACCTTTGTATCATGAAACCATGCCGGTCAGATCATTTGACAGATGAACCTATGGATGAGGCTTTTGGAGCAATTATAAATATTGGTAAGAATTTACAGTGATTGGTAGTATCAGGTTTTCATACTGATAAGGTTTTTTAGTACATTGGTCTTTATGCAAAGAACCTAGAAACCTTATCTGTGGCCTTTGTTGGAAGCAACTATTTGGACATACAATGTGTATTGCATGGATGCCCAAAGATTGGGAAGCTTGAGATAAGGGATAGTCCATTTGGTGGATGCTTCATTCAGGTTAAAGGCCCGTAGATCCAAAGGAAGAGCTCAGGATGATGGCTCAATAAGTTCGTGTTTATGAGGAAGTTGTGCTTATGATGGCCCAAATTTGTGGTTCTTTGTTAAGTTGAGAAATCCCAAGGACAAAAATGTTAACCCAACTCTACAACTCTGTCAGTGGTTATAATACACCAAGGATTGAAGAACTTCTAGAAGAAGATCAGAATGAAAAATGGAAACGTGAGTGCTACCAAAACCAAGCGTCTTTGCTGACAAAACTTACCAAGTAATTAAGTATCCATGACATCCGAGCATCAAATGATAATTGGTCTGCCAATGGAGGGTCTACAAATCTAGCATGCATGCTAGTTTCAATAAATGATGATTGGAGAGCAGCATATTCTGTTGCAAATGGAATTGATAGCTATTCAAATTCTGTACAGATTCACCAAGGATAATTTCTTCAAGCAATAATGGCCATAGCCTACACCTTAGTGACCTAGTATAGAATGGAGATTTAAATTCCAGTAGGAATTGAGCATTCGCCTACTATACCCTCTTATTTGAGTTTTGAAGATATCTCAACTATACCATTTAGAGTCAAAACCATATGAACCTATTTCTAGCCAACTGAAAAAATCAGTTAATTTAATGTCACAGAGGAAAAGGATGACAGGGTAATTGAGGGTATCCACCGCCAAAGCACAGCCATAAGTCATGATCGAGATGACCTTGCAGCATTTGTTGAGGAAGCTATGTGAATAGAAGCTAGAAGTCAATTTGAATTAGAAGTAATACATAATATTTGTCATTTCATAATTGCTTTCAAACCTGTTACACTTGTCTTTGTAATTCTATTTTTAGCATTTTGATCCTAGGAAAGTGGATCTAGATTATATTTTTAGGATTATCTAGTCTTATATATTGAAAAGCATTTTGATGAGGGAAGGGAACACACATATAAGTCGATCCTGGGATATCATGCAAACATTCAATGTTTACTTCTGTAAGAACTTCTTTTTCATTTTGAATGACTTTTAATATACTATATGGACCTAGGCCTTTGATCTAAGTTGTTTTAATGTTATTTTGTTCAGTATGAACTCTTCATGCAGTGACTGTGATATTGTCATAACCCCGAAATTTCACAAAAATTTAAAATTTTTCATGTAATATAAAATGTCTAAAGTCGCAGTTTAATAACTGTTAGCGGCTAGCGGAAAAATGAAACAATTAATAATATGTGGTGATTAATTTCAAACACATAAAAACTAATACCACTTTAGTTTTGATATGTTATATATATGACCTACATTCAGTTGCTTCTAGCTGTACTGATGATATGCTTTTGTCAAGGAGGTGAGAAGTTATGCTCTAAACTGGGGCTTACTTAGCAATTGCTAACTCAGCTGGATTTCTGGTTCTTACAGGTTCAACAGGTAATATTTTGAACAAGTAGGAGTTTATTTTTGCGTTAAGTCAAGAAGTACTTCTTAATAAAAATTCTAGAGCATAAATTGATTAATAGAAAGCAAAGCTATGATGAGGTAAAGTATCTTCCTTTGTTGTTCTTTGGATCTAATTCAGTATTTAAGTTAGTCGTAAAGACCAATATCCTTAACATACTAGTGTCTTTTACCAGCATGAATTCTACTTAAGTTTTCGTTTTTAATGTTATATGCCAAGTTACTTACAGATTCTTTTGATGAGGATAGGGTTCATGATTTAACATAGTAACACTTTTACTGTATTATGTTTTTACTACTATTGATATGTCTAATACTCAAAGGTAAGCATTCTCACCAAAAGAAAAACACTAGAAATTCTAACAAATATTTGTCTAAGTACTTTTTCTTTACATGTGATGAAAGAGTACACCTTGCAAGAGATTGTCCTAGAAACAAAGATAGATCTCACAAGAGGAAGGGAAACAAGAAAAGACATCATGCTTGTTAGAATAATCAACCCATAGTTTACCCACTTAGACATTAATTTAATTATTTTTGTCTTATTAGCCTAGTTCATGTGTCCCACCTTGTGCAAGTTGTATTTTACCTATCCATAGTGGTCAAAATTGCCTTATTTGACTCATGTAGCGCATGGGAAAGCCCAAGGAATCAAATTTGCTTTATTCCTGGCCTCCTAGGTGCCCTTCTACTTTTTCTTCTTTATTCCCTGCTTTTTTAGTGTTTTAAGGCAAATGGAAAAGCTAGACTAGGTGAGGTGAAATAGTTTTTTGTCCTCTTCATCCTCCACTCTTTTCTCCTTAAAAAAGCATGTATGAGATGCCATTCCACCACTCTTTATCTTTCCTAAGCCATTTTTCCAATTCGTGAGCTCCATGACAGATCTGGGATCAACGTTTTACACCTATGGGGGATTTGCTTAATTTTAGTAAGCCTGCTTTATGCTAGATTTGAATTGCTCCTCATGCATTCGAATCCCTGATGTATGTTATTTATTTAGCAACCTATTATGTTACAGGGTTGGCTATTGTACACTGAGTTAATACAGTTTAGTGTTCAGCTCCAATTTCAGCCTCTTTTGTGAGTGATTTTGCATGATCAATTGTTAATTGTTGTGAGTAAAATTAATATATCACTGGGTTCAATTTCCACATGGTATCAGAGCAATTGTAGATCGATTTATCTCCTTCAAAATTGTTTTGCAGGTTCGACATCAGTGACTGGGAGCCTTCTACTGACAGCCGGGACAATTTCTAAGCTATGGATCAATCTCAGAAGATGATCTTGACTCCCTTCAATTTCTTTGAATGGAAAGCAAAGATGGAGATACTGTTGAGAGCGAAAGGCCTCTACAGGGTGACTATGGAAATAGAAGCAGAGCCCAATGCAGCTACAAAGAAGATTAAATGGCACAACAGGAGGGATGAGGCCTATGGTCTCCTGTGTCTGAGTATTTCCAGAGACCTCCTTTTCCATCTTGATGGATTGACATCACCGAATGAAGTATGGGAGAATATTTCTGATATTTTTGGAAAGACAGATGGGATGAGGAGACATCAAATCGAAAATGAGCTGATTTCTTTGAGTCCAAATAGCTTTGAATCCCTGCAGCTATATTTCTCCAAGTTCAAAGCACTAGTTTTGCAGCTGAAACAGTGTGGGATCAAAAAGAAGGATGATCAGCTCATCCTGGCCATTCTCTCGAAGCTAGGCCCTGACTATTCAGTGTTTGTTTCGACCTTCTATGCCACAAAACTGACAGCTCAAACCTGGAAGATGCCTAGCCTTGCAGATTTCATGGAATCTCTCACACTAGAACAAGATAAGCTGGTGATGATGGGCACCATCAAACCATCCAAATATCAAGCTCTGATTGCTAGAGATTCGAAGGTGGATTCAAAAAGCAAAAATAAAGCTAAAAATCCACCTGAGAAAAAGAGAGACAAGAAACAGTCTCCGGAGGAGCCACAAGGTTCCAAGAAGAACTACCAAAAGAAGAAAAACAAAGGTGAAATGAACAAGTGCGCATACTGCAATAAGGGCAATCACACTGAAAGCTCTTGTATGAAGAGGCAAATAGACATGCTGACCCAACTCCTGGAGAAGAATGGCATCTCCCTTCTAGAAAGCTCAAAGAAGAGAGAAGGAGGATCAAGTTAAGATGACAGAGAGAGAGTTCATGCATTGGTTGCTGGCACATCAAGCTCACCCAGTTTTATCATTGATTTTGGAGCTTCAAGACACATGGTTTTGACCAAGGAGGCCTTCTCCTCACTTGACATGTCGAAAGGACCACCTATAGTACCGGGAGATGACTCTCTCACTGAAATTTTGGGAAAATGGAGGATTGATCTTGATCATGGTCAGTTCAGCAATGTCTTGTATGTGCCTAGTCTTGCCTCCAACCTCTTGTCAGTGTACAAGATGAACCACACTGGGTCTCCTAAGAAATTCATATTCTCCCTTGATGAAGTTGAGATCACAGAGATCTCAAGTGGTAGAGTCATTGCAAAAGGAGTTGCAAATCATGCTCAAAAGGTATACATGTTCTCACACTTCCTACCCTACTCAAACCCCTCTGCTCTTCTGATTCATGCTAATGAAGCCAACAAGATTTGGCATGAAATATTTGGCCACCTAAATTACAAGTATCTTTCTGATCTTAGTGAAAAAGAGATGGTCATAGGGTTTCCCAAGATAAAATTTTCCAAAGGAGTCTACCAAGGTTGTATCCTAGGAAAACACCCAGAGCACAAATTTGAGAGAGCTAGTCATGAGAGAACCTCTGCACCCCTCGAGCTGATCCACAGTGATGTTGCTGGACCATTCCCTCATATGTCCATGAGTCAGGCCAAATATGCATTGACTTTCATTGATGACTTTTCTAGGTATTGCTGGGTTCACTTCCTAAAACACAAGTCTGAATTTTTTGGCCTATTCAAAGTCTTTAAGGCCTTGGTTGAGAACTAGTCTGGAAGGAAACTCATGGCCCTCAGATCTGACAATGGTGGTGAGTATGTCAAGTCTGAGTTTATTAATTATTGTGCAGATGTAGGTATTCATATGCAACATTCTATCCCTTACACACCACAACAAAATGGTGTTGCTGAGAGGAAGAACAGATCACTAAAGGAGATGGCAACATGTATGTTGGAGGCCAAAACTTTGCCACCAAAGTACTGGGCTGAAGCTATAAACTGTGCAGCCTATATCTAGAATATGGTTCCTCATAAAAATATTTATGGAATGACTCCTTTCGAAGCATGGAGTGGGCACAAGCCAGATGTGACCCATTTCAGGATTTTTGGCTCAAGGGCTTGGGCTAGAATTCCAACAGAAAAGAGGAAGGCTTTGCGGCCCCAAAGCCAAGAGTGTTTATTTGTTGGGTACTCTAAATATTCAAAATGGTACAAGCTGATAAATTTGAGGACAAAAAAATCCTTCATTGAAAGGTGTGTTCAGTTTCAAGAAGAACCCCTAGCAGCAGTGGAAGTGGGAGAAGCCTCTTCACCACCAGAACCTCTGAAAGTAAGTGAAGAGATTGTTGAACATGCTGATTCTGATATGTCTTATAGTGATGAGTTTATTTCAGATCCTAACAGCCCTACAAGGCCAAAATGGGAAGCCAAGACACTTCATGCAACAGGAGAGCTAGTTGGGAATCCCAATGACCCTCAGAGGACTAGATCTCAATTTGAGAGTGGTCTGTGCATGAAGGATCCTATGTTTGCTGAGAAATGATATATGATGGTGGAATAAGATCCTCAGACATATGAATATGCAGTGGGATATCCAAGATGGAAAGCATCCATGAATGAAGAGTTCAGCTCACTCCAGAAGAGCAACACTTGGAAGCTAGTGGATCTTCCCCCAGGGAGGAAGCTAGTTCAGTGTAAGTGGGTGTACAAGACCAAATTTGCTGCTGATGGTTCACCTCTAAAGTACAAGGCCATATTGGTAGCCAAGTGCTACTCACAGGTTCATGGCATATATTACAATGAGACCTTTGCACCAGTGGCAAAGATGGACTCCATCAGGCTAGCCTTAGCCATTGCAGCTTCAAATCAATGGGAGGTACATCACATGGATGTAAAATGTGCCTTCCTGAATGGATATCTCACTGAAGAGATATACATGCAGCAGCCTCAAGTATTTTCTAATAACCCATCTCTTGTGTGCAGGTTGAGAAAGTCATTGTATGGGCTAAAGCAAGCCCCCAGGGCTTGGTATGCCAAGATTGATAGATTCTTGCTATCACTGAATTTTGTTCGGTGCAAATAAGATCCAAATGTCTATTTGAAGTTAATTAATGGTTCATTAATGATCATTGTGTTATATGTTGATGACCTTCTCATTACAGGAAGCTCAAAGGATGAGATTGCTTCCTTGAAGGGTGCAATGAACCAAGCCTTCTCCATGACAGATTTGGGGCTCTTAAGCCAATTCTTGGGGATTGAGATTGCTCAAAACAAATATGGAATCAAGGTGCACCAGTCCAAATATGCCTTGGATTTGCTCAACAAATTCAGAATGAAGGACTGCAAACCAAGCAAGACTCCTTTCCTTTCAGGAGTGAAGCTGGAAGAAGTTGATTCTTCACCTATGGTAAACAATACACTGTATAGGCAATTGATTTGATGTTTGTTGTATCTTACACATACTAGACCTGATATTTCTTATGCAGTAAGTGTGGCTTCTAGCTACATGGATCAGCCTCATGAGAGCCATTGGAAAGCAGCCAAAAGGATCCTTAACTTTGTTCAGGGAACAAGGACACATGGGATCTTCTATAAAGCAAAATCTGATCTTGATTTGATTGGGTTTACTGACAGTGATTGGGAAGGTGATAGCACAGACAATAATTCCACATCAGGATATGTGTTCATGCTTACTGAAGGGCCAATCAGCTGGTCAAGCAAGAAACAGAGTGCCATTGCACTCTCATCTACAGAAGCAGAGTACAGAGGAGTTGTCAATGTAGCAACTCAATGTTTATGGTTGCAGGCGTTACTTGGAGAGTGTGGCTTCGAATCAAAGTAATCAACTACCATCTACTATGATAACTAGAGTACCATTTGAATCTGCAATGATGCAGTTCAGAATCAGAGAACCAAACACATTGAGATCCATATGCACTACATCAGAGAGCTTGTGCATGATGGCACCATTCACCTACTCTTCTGTTCATCTTCAGAACAAGTAGCTGATATCTTCACCAAAGAATTTTGTGAGAATACCTTCAGCAATCTCAAATCACTGCTGGGGATTGCTGATCATGCTGTGAAGCATGAGTGAAGAGAAGATTTCCAAATTTTGTTTTACAGTCCATGTTTAAGGGAGGATTTTCCCATGTGGTTTTTGCCTCTTTCCTTGTTTAATTGGACATGCAGTATGTAAAGGGTGACTAAGCCTTGTTGCTAGGCCCTATAATTTTCTGATATATTAGTCATAAGTTAGGCTTAAGGGGGGGTGTTAGAATAATTAACCCATAGTTAGCTACCTTAGACATTAAATTAATCATTTTTGTCTTATTTGCCTAGTTTCATGATTCCACCTTATGCAAGTTGTCATTTACCTATCCATAGTGGTCAAAACTTCCTATTTTGACTCATGTAGTTCTTGGGAAACCTCAAGGAATCAATTCTGCTTTATTCCTGGTCTCCTAGGTCCCCTTCTTCTTTTTCTGCTTTATTGCCTGCTTTTTCAGTGCTTTAAGGAAATTGGAAAGTTTGACTAGGTGAGGTTAACTAGTTTTTTGTCCTCCACATCCTCCACTCTTTTCTCCTATGAAAAGAATGTATGAGTTGTCATTCAGAATAGGGTGCCTCATAAATAGCTTTATGGCATGACTCCTTCGAAGCATGGAGTGGGCACAACCCAGATGTGACCCATTTCAGGATTTTTGGCTCAAAGGCTTGGGCAAGAATTCCAACAGAGAAGAGGAAGGATTTGCATCCCCAAAGCCAAGAGTGTCTTTTTGTTGGATACTCTGAAGATTCAAAAGGGTACAAACTGATAAATTTTATCACAAACAAAGCCTTCATCGAAAGGTGTGTTCAGTTTGAAGAAGAACCCCTTGCAGCAGTGGAAGTTGGAGAAGCCTCTTCTCCACCTGAACCTCAAGAAGTAAGTAAAGAGTTTGTTGAACATGCTGATTCTGATTTGTATGATGGATATTAGTTTATTTCAGACCCTAAAATCCCTACAAGGCCAAAATGGGAATCCAAGACACTACATGCAGCAGGAGAGCTAGCTGGGGATCCCAATGACCCAAGGAGGACTAGATCTTAGTTTGAGAGTGGTCTGTGCATGAAGGATCCTATGTTTGCGGAAAAATGCTATTTGATGGTGGAGTATGATCCTAAAACATATGAAGAAGTAGCAGGAGATCCAATATGGAAAACATCCATGAAGGAAGATTTCATCTCACTCCAGAAGAGCAACACATGGGAGCTAGTGGATCTTCCCCCAGGGAGAAAGTTAGTCCAGTGTACGTGGGTCTATAAGACCAAATTTGCTGCTGATGGTTCACCACTGAAGTACAAGGCTATATTGGTAGCCAAGGGCTACTCACAGGTTCATGGCATAGATTACAATGAGACCTTTGCCCCAGTGGCAACGATGGATTCCATCAGGCTAGCCTTAGCCATTGCAGCCTCAAGGCAATGGATGTACATCACATGGATGTAAAATGTGCCTTCCTGAATGGATATCTCACTAAAGATATATATATGAAGCAGCCTCAAGTTTTTTCTGCTAACCCTTCTCTTGTGTGCAGGTTGAGAAAGTCATTGTATGGGCTAAAGCAAGCCCCCAGGGCTTGGTATGCCAAGATTGATAGCTTCTTGCTATCACTGAATTTTGTTTGGTGCAAATCAGATCCAAATGTCTATTTGAAGTTAGTTAATGGTTAATTAATGATCATTGTGTTATATTTTGATGACCTCCTCATTACAGGAAGCTCAAAGGCTGAGATTGCTTCCTTAAAGGGTGCTATGAACCAAGCCTTCTCCATGACAGATTTGGGGCTCTTAAGTAAATTTTTGGGGCTTGAGATTGCTCAAACCAAAGCTGGAATCAAGGTGCACCAGTCCAAATATGCCTTGGACTTGCTGAACAAATTTAGAATGAAGGATTGCAAAGCAAGCAAAACTCCTTTCCTTTCAGGAGTGAAGCTGGAAGAAGTTGATTCTTCACCTATGGTAAACAATACACTGTATAGGAAATTGATTGGATGTTTGTTGTATCTGACACATACTAGACCTGATCTTTTTTATGCAGTAAGTGTGGCTTCTAGATACATGGATCAGCCTCATGAGGTCCATTGGAAAGCAGCCAAAAGGATCCTTAACTTTGTTCAGGGAACAAGGACACATGGGATCTTCTATAAAGCAAAATCTGATCTTGATTTGATTGGATTTACTGACAGTGATTGGGCAGGTGATAGCACAGACAGAAAGTCCACATCAGGATATGTGTTCATGCTTGCAGAAGGGCCAATCAGCTGGTCAAGTAAGAAACAGAGTGTCATTGCACTCTCATCTACAGAAGCATAGTACAGAGGAGTTGTTAATGCAGCAACTCAATGTTTATGGTTGCAGGGTTTACTTGGAGAGTGTGGCTTCGAACCAGAGTACTCAACTACCATATACTATGATAACTAGAGTACCATTCGAATTTGCAAAGATCCAGTTCAGAAGCAGAGAACCAGACACATTGAGATCCATATGCACTACATCAAAGAACTTGTGCATGATGGCACCATTCACCTACTCTTCTGTTCATCTTCAGAACAAGTAGCTGATATCTTCACCAAAGCATTTTGTGAGAAGATCTTCAGAAATCTCAAATCACTGTTGGGGATTGCTGATCATGCTGTGAAGCATGAGTGAAGACAATATTTCCAAATTTTGTTTACAGTCCATGTTTAAGGGAGGATTTTCCCAAGTTGGTTTTGCCTCTTTACTTGTTTAAATGGACATGCAGTATGTAAAGGGTGACTAAGCCTTGTTTCTAGGCCCTATAATTTTTTGATATATTACTCATAATTCAGGCTTAAGGGGGGGTGTTAGAATAATCAACCCATAGTTTAGCCACTTAGACATTAATTTAATTATTTTTGTCTTATTAGCCTAGTTCATGTGTCCCACCTTGTGCAAGTTGTCTTTTACCTATCCATAGTGGTCAAACTTGCCTTATTTGACTCATGTAGCGCATGGGAAAGCCCAAGGAATCAAATCTTCTTTATTCCTGGCCTCCTAGGTGCCCTTCTGCTTTTTCTGCTTTATTCCCTGCTTTTTCAGTGTTTTAAGGCAAATGGAAAAGCTAGACTAGGTGAGGTGAAATAGTTTTTTGTCCTCTTCATCCTCCACTCTTTTCTCCTTGCAAAAGAATGTATGAGCTTCCATTCCACCACTCTTTAGCTTGCCTAAGACATTTTGCCAATTCGTGAGCTCCATGATAGATTTGGGATCAACTTTTTACACCTATGGGGGATTTGCTTAATTTTCGTAAGCCCGCTTTATGCTAGATTCGAATTGCTCCTCATGCATTCAAATCCATGATGTATGTTATTTATTCAAAAACCTATTATGTTACAGGGTTGTCTATTGTACACTGAGTTAATACAGTTTAGTGTTCAGCTCCAATTTCAGCCTCTTTTGTGAGTGATTTTGCATGATCAATTGTTAATTGTTGTGAGTAAAATTAATCTATCATTGGGTTCAATTTCCACAATGCTCATGCTATAGAAGATCATCATCCTTCTAAGAAGAGAATCATACAAGAAAGTGACGATTCTTCAAGTGATGAAGAATATGTTTTGGTTTCCGCTCTCACGTGAAACATCACACATGGAAGCAATGATTGGCTTATAGACAGTGGGGATTCCAAACACATGATGGGATTCAAAGAATAATTTGTGAAACTATCAGAACATTAATCACCCCACAAGGTGAAACTTGGGGATGGCTACCAGTATCCAATAAAAGGTAGTCGAGAATCCTCCTACAAATTAGACTCTTGAAAGTCTATTAAAATGAAGGATGTCCTATTTTTACCAGGACTAAAGAAGAACCTTCTCTCCATCTCTACATTAGATGCAAAAGGTATAAGAGTTGCATTTATATATTTCCAAGTCATCACATGGCCAAAAGGAAATACTATTGATGATGCAGTAGTTATTGGAGAACAAGAGGGAGGAATAGACACATTAAAGGGCCAACCAAAACAAGATTTGGTTCATGACTCAGTAGAACCAAATGAACTTTGGCATATAAGGCTTGCACATGTACACTATAGGGCACTACCACTTGTATGAAAAGTTATTGAAGGTCTTTCATAAATACAAGAAAAACATGAAGGAGTATCCAAGGGATGTGCGAAAGGAAAGAACACAAAGAAGACATTTCCAAGTAGCAAAAGCAAGGCTAAAGGAATATTGAAAAGCATTCACTCCGATGTATGTGGTATGATGTCATCCAGTTCATTAAGCGGGTATGTATACTATGTTTCTTTCATTGATGATTTTTCTAGGAAGACATTGTTGGAGACATCTACCATCATACACACTCTTTCAGTCCAATTGGCCTAGTTAAACCACTATCCTAAGTTTAATTGACATCAGTGGAGCATTAATTGCCATCATCCCAGTCATACCCATGCCTCCTACAGTCAAGGAGGCTAACATAGCCTTTCCTACAGTCAAGGAGGCTAACTGGAGCACTCCAGGGGTGATCTGTGTGACATTAATGCACCTAATTGCTAACTCGTGGTTACTTTCAGTTCAACCAATCAGTTACAGTCAGTTAAGGCGCCTCCATTCATTAAATATATTAATTAATGATTATTTTATTATTATTTAATGAACTGGAGTGAACAAGGCGCCTTCACCAACTTCTGATGTTCAGTTCAGCTTCAGTTAACCTCATCAGGGTTTATTGGAGTCATGCAGTACTAGCACTTGATGGTTGGTTGCTATGACATGTGTTTGATATCCTTCAGTTGAGATTAAGTCATTTATTGCACTCCAACTTCAATTAGGGATTGGTGAGTCAATTAGGGTTTTTGTCAAGTGGTTAACTGAGTGGTATTGCATGGCAAAGAGTCAGTTAAGCTAGACTCATGCATGGGAATTCGAATTGTCCCTTAGGTATTCGAATTCTTCATTGAGTTAAGCTATGGCTCATGCATGGGAATTGTAACCCTTATTGTTTATAAAATATACAGAGAGGAAACCTATTTTGGTTCCAATTATTGCTAATTCATGTGTATTTGTCAAATTATTCTTTGATGATTTTGATTCCTAGTTCCTAGATCATGTGCAAGAATTAATATGGTATCAGAGCTTACGGCGGCACGAAGATCAATATCTCAAGAACAAGCCATGAAATGTGAGAAATAGCTCAATTTCTTTATTTTTCCCTTTATGTTTTGATTTTTAGGTTTCTACAGGTGAAGCATTCGCTACAAGAAAATCCAGATGGCCTCCTCAGTGGCCTCCTCAGTACCTATGTTGACTGCATACAATTTCCAAACATGGAAACTCAGAATGGAGCATCAACTGTATTCCAAAGGACTCTTGAGATTCACCATGGACACTGAAGTTGAACCTGGATCAGCCATAGAAAAATCAAGATTCTTGAATAGAAAGGATGAAGCCTACGGTCTCTTGTGCCTCTCTATTTCCGATGACCTTCTCTTCCATCTTACGGATCTGAAGACACCGAAACAAATATGGGACAAATTGGAATCTCTGTATGGGCAGCATGATGACATGAGAGTTTATCAACTCGAAAATGAACTCATGTCTCTCCAACCTTCCAATTTCGAGACTCTGAATGATTTCTTTACAAAGTTCAAGCATACAGTTTTTCTCTTGAAGCAATGCAAAGTGGAGAAGGAAGATGATCAGCTCATCCTAGCCATCCTCTCCAAACTCGGGGCTGATTATTCAGTTTTTGTTTCTACATTCCGTGCGGTGAAGCTCACAACTCCCAAATGGAAGATGCCTACACTCGATGCCTTCATTGAGTCCCCCACTAGTGAACATGACAAGCTTGTCCAGATGGGGATCATCCGATCTTCCCGTGACCAAGCCCTCCATGTCATGGGGCCCAAAGATGTGAAAGGTAAAGGTAAGCAGCAGAAAAATTAGAAAACTAAATTTGATACTCCAAAGCCTAGATTTGAAAATCAGCAGCATGATGAATCTTCCGGTTCAAGGAAGAACAAAGGAAAAGGGCACAATGGGAAAGAAAGAGTCAGGTGTTCTTACTGCGGGAAGGGTTTTCAACCTGAACATGCCTGAATGAAGAAAAATCTTGATGAAGCAACCTCTCTCCTTGAGAGGAATCACATCAATCTTCCAGAGAGCTTTCGGAGGAGAGATCGACAAGACCGGGAACCACAACATGAGAAAGGTCATGCCCTCATGGCAAGCACTTTGAATTAAAAATCACTGCTGATTGACAGTGGAGCTTCGAATCACATGATGGCTGAAAAATACTTTTTTTCATCCTTGGAGACCAGCAAATCCATCCCCATCCACTTGGGAGATGACTCCACCATCATTTCCAAAGGACAAGGTACTGTAAATCTAGAAAATGGTTGTTTTTCTAATGTTTTGTATGTACCATCTCTAGCAGCAAATATTCTTAGTGTCTATCAAATGACACATACAGGAATGCCTAAGAGGGTCTCTTTCATCCCAAATGATGTTGAGATAACAGAAATTTCATCCGGGAAACTCATTGCAAAAGGCCATGCAAATCATCATGCAAAAGCCTATGAGTTCTCTCACTTTGTTGCGGATGAAAAGCCCACCGCTTTGCTAACTCATGGAAATGAGGTTAGTAGGCTGTGGCATGAAAGGTTTGGCCATCTTAATTACAAATATTTGCAGCAATTACAGAAACATTCCATGGTTGAAGGCCTTCCAGTCATCAAGGCAACCACGGGAGTCTGCAAGGGCTGTGTGATTGGAAAGCACCCTGAGCACAAGTTCGATCGGGGAAAGGCAAACTGAGCTACAAGCATATTGGGGCTGATACATTCTGATATCATTGGTCCAATTCCTATCACATCCATGAATGGATCAAGGTACCTCCTTACCTTTATTGATGATTTTTCTAGGTATACATGGGTTTTGTTTCTCAAAAAGAAATCAGAGGTATGTGAAAATTTTTCTGAATTGAAGGCTTTGATTGAAAATTCCTTTGGGCTTAAGATCAAGATACTGAGCTCTGATGATGGAGGGGAGTATGTCAGTAATGAGTTTCTGTCCATATGATCCAAAAGTGGTATTCAGGTCCAACATTCAATTCCCTACACTCCCCAGCAGAACGATGTAGCGGAAAGGAAGAACCGGTCTCTCAAAGAGATGACCACCTGCATGTTGGAGTCAAAGAAGCTTGCTGCAAATTTATGGGCTGAAGCCATGCATGCTATGGCATACATTCAGAATAGGGTGCCACATTCATCAGTGAAAGGTAAGAATCCTTTCGAAGCATACTTTGGACACAAGCCATATGTGTCTAACCTACGGGTGTTTGGGTCCACTGCATGGGCCCGAATTCCGCTTGATAAAAGAAGGGCTTTGCAACCGCAGAGCATAGAATGTCTATTTATTGGATATCCTGATGAATCTAAAGGATTCAAGCTGATATATATCAATACCAAACATATCATCATCGAGATAAGTGTCAAGTTCGATGAGCCTCTTCAGGAGGTGGAACTAGTGGAGGAGAAAACTGCTGAAATTCCTTCCTATTCCACTGAATATTTGGATGATGAAATTGGGGATGATGACCATGATTTGGATCCTATGATTTCTGATATCAGTGTGCCATAGAAATCAGATACTGAATCAGAACCTAAAGTGCAAAATCATCTTCCTACATGGGCCCGACAGACACTCTCCTCCGCAGGAGACAACATTGGAAATCCGGATGATCCAAGGAGAACCAGGTTTGATTTTCAAAGAGCAGGTATTGCACTCTCTTGTTCTGATATTTTTCTGTCCAAAACTTTCTATTTGATGATTAGTTCAGATCCAAAATCCTACTACCATGCTCGGAAGGATCCAAGATGGCAAGTTGCCATGGATGAAGAGATGAATTCTCTTCAGAAAAACACTACTTGGGAGCTAGTTTCTCTTCCTCCGGGAAGGAAATTGGTTCAATGCAAGTGGGTGTTTCGGAAAAAGGTTGCTGCTGATGGAAGTACCTGAAAATATAAGGAAAGTCTGGTAGCAAAATGTTTCTCTCAGGTCCAAGGAGTGGACTACCATGAGACCTTTGCACCGGTTGCAAAAATGGACTCCATCTGCCTTGTTTTGGCTATTTCCGCATCCAAGCACTGGGAGGTGCATCAAATGGATGTTAAGTCAGCCTTTCTACATGGATATATTCATGAGGAGATATACATGAAGCAGCCTGAAGGTTACATCACTGATCCATCTTTGGTTTGCAAGCTAAAGAAGTCACTATATGGGTTAAAACAGGCCCCAAGAGAGTGGTATTCCAAGATGGATGCCTTCCTTCTCTCGCAAAACTTTCAGCGATGTAGATCAGATCCAAATGTGTATTTATAGCAGTATGATGATCATATTATTATTATTGTTTTATATGTTGATGACTTACTGATCACAGGTAGTACAATTGCCTCCATTTCAGCCATCAAAACTGCTCTCCACAATGCCTTTGAAATGAGTGATTTGGGGCTTCTAAAACAATTTTTGGGGCTCGAAATCGAGCAAAATTATGATAGGATTATGGTCACTCAGTCAAAATAAATTTCAGACCTGTTAGTCAAGTTTAACATGGCTGAATGTAGGCCTGCACCATTCCCTTTCCTTTAAGGGATCAGCCTTGAAGAAGGAAAAAGCACACCTCCCATGGACTGCACTATCTATCGACAGCTAATTGGTAGCTTGTTGTACTTGACACATTCTAGGCCTGATATTTGTTATGTCGTGAATGCTGTATCAAGATACATGCAGCAGCCTCATGATATTCATTGGAAGGCAGCCAAGCGGATCCTCCAGTACATTCAGGGAACCAGGACCTACGGCATTCACTATGCTGCAGATTCCGAGCTAGAGCTGGTTGGATACACAGATTCCGATTGGGCCGGTGATTCTATTGATCGGAAGTCAAATTTTGGATATGTATTCATGTTTGGTGGTGGCCCTATTTGCTGGTCAAGCAAAAAGCAGGCTGCCATAGCACTATCTTCAGCAGAGGCCGAGTATCGAGGAGCGGTGAATGCTTGCATCCAAGCAGTTTGGTTGCAAGGCATTCTTTCAGAGTTTGATCTTGGTAGTACTTTGTCCACTGTTCTCTTCTATGACAACCAGAGTGCTATTAAGATATCCACGGATACAGTTACTAGGAAGAGGACCAAACATGTAGAGATTCACATGCACTACATCAGGGAGCTAGTGCATGACAGGACCATCATTCTGCAATACTGCTCGACTGATGAGCAGATTGCAGACATCTTCACCAAGAGATTTTCAGAAAAGAAGTTCACTTACCTCCGTTCACTGTTGGGGGTGAGTTCATCAGGGTGATCCAGACTACTTTCAGTGTTCAGCTTGAGGGGGGGGTTTTGTTCCCACTGGGTTTTCCCTCTTTTCCTCACTTAGTTTGTTTTGAGCATTGTTTCAGTTTCTTTATTGTACAGGGTGACCTATGGCCTTAGTTTCCAGGGCCCTAGCATTTTATGCATCTATGTTTTCTAACTCTTCCTGAGTATAGATTAAGGGGGGGTGTTGGATACATCTACCATCATACACACTCTTTCAGTCCAATTGGCCTAGTTAAACCACTATCCTAAGTTTAATTGACATCAGTGGAGCATTAATTGCCATCATCCCAGTCATACCCACGCCTCCTATAGTCAAGGAGGCTAACTGGAGCACTCCAGGGGTGATCTGTGTGACATTAATGCACCTAATTGCTAACTGGTGGTTACTTTCAGTTCAACCAAT
>LPNX010040875.1:653789-691124 GCA_001517045.1 Pseudotsuga menziesii
GACATGGATATACTTCATGAAGAAAAAAGACAAAGTACTCAGCAAGTTCAAGGAATTCAAAGCCTTAATCGAAAACTACACAGAGAAGAAGATCAATATTTTCGAATTAGACAATGGCAGAGAATTCAAATCAAATGAATTCAAGGAATTATGCAAAGATTCAGGGATTAAGAGGGATTTGACCACTCCATATAATCCACAACAGAATGGGGTTGTAGAAAGAAAGAATAGAACGATCATGGAAGCTGCAAGGGAAATGATTCATGATCAAGATATTCCCATGCATCTATGGGCAGAAGCGGCTAGAACAATTGTGTATGTACAGAACCGTACTCCACATAGAGTACTTGAGAACAAGAAACTTGAAGAAGTATTTTTCAGCAAGAAACCAGAAGTCAATCATCTCAAAATATTTGGCTGTCTAGTGTACATATACACTTTCCAAAATAAAAGAGGAAAAAGTTAGATCCTTCAGGAAGGAAGGGTATATTTGTGGGATACTCTAAAGGATCAAAGGGTTAGGATAGACTGAGGCATAATGTGGGCCATTACACTCCCAGCACTTTATGGGTTCTTTTCGTTCAAAGTTCTCTGTGTAATTACCGTGATTATTAGCAGACTCCTTACTCTTTTGATTGTTCTGATTGTTTGGTGAATTATTCTTATTCCCTTGGAAATTATTATTAGGAAAATTTCTGGCCTTATTATTTTTAGAATTTCAATTTGGCACAAACTCTTTCTTTTTTTTTATCATAATTATTATTCTTTTTGGCCTTCCAGTTGGCCATACTCTCCTTTTTCCGATTCTGTTCATAATAGAAATTAGCTTTCCTCATAGCTTCTTCCAAAGTTTTTGGATTGTCATACTCAATCCTATCCTTTATGTGATAAGGTAAACAGCTGAGGAACCACTGTACCTTTGGTTTTTCATCCACAAGGTATGGAACATGCCTAAGAAGACTTAAAAACTTACCATTCAAATCTTTCATAGTCATTGTACCCAGTTTTAACTCATAGAATTCTTTAGCCTTTTCTTCATAGTACTATTCAGATAAAAATTTCTTTTTAAAGTACTTCTTGAAGATACTCCAATTTATGTTTTTCTATCTTATTCCTTTCACTCTCTTTAAATATTGCCACCATATATCAGCTTTCCCTGAAATATTATAGCCATTATAGCCTTTAATTGGTTAGAATAGTTATAAATCTGGAAGTACTTCTTCATCCCGAATAACGAGGATTCTGCTTCCTCCCCCTTTTCAGTTTCCCCATTGAATTTTGGCGGTTTGATCTTTTTAAACTCTCCAAAAATTTCTTCATAAGGTTTATATTTTCATTTTCTAGTGCGGTGGTTATCCTCACTACTGTCACTAGTAGAATGAGAATTACGTAAATCACCAAACACTTCAGAAGATGAGCTGCTTTTATTTTTAGTCTGTTTAGTCTTTTTATACTTATGTTGTTAAATTATATCTTCTGATTCATCTCTTTTACCCCTTCCCTCAGTATGAAATATTTCTATTAGAAACTGATTCAGCTCTTTCTGAGCTCTCAAAATCCTCTCATTCTCCTTTTTAACATATTCCATTTCATATTTTAATTCTTTTACAGTTTGTAAAAGTTCTGAGGAATTAGTGGTTATGTCTTCCTGTATAGGTTCTCTTTGTAAACTATATTTTTTAGTATAGGGAGACTCCTCTTCCACATATTCCTCTAGTCTTTCCATACCTGGTATTTAAACTCAGAAACAAATTTCTCTGTTGATAACATTAAAAGAAAACAACATCAACACAATTATTTAAATACACTGTTTCATATAAGCAAGTTGAGCTTCATCAAGGCCTAGTGTTTGAACCTTGTGCTCTGATACCACATGTCATAACCCTCAAATTTCACAAAAATTTAAAATTTTCATGTAATATAAAATGTCTAAAGTCGCAGTTTAATAACTATTAGCGGTTAGCGGAAAAATGAAATAGTTAACAATATGTAGTGATTAATTTCAAACACATAAAAACTAATACCACTTTAATTTTGATATGTTATCTATATTACCTGCATTCAGTTGCTTGTAGTTGTACTGATGATATTCTTTTGTCAAGTAGGTGAGAAGCTATGTTCTAAGCTAGGGCTTACTAAGCGATTTCTAACTCAGCTGGATTTCTGGTTCTTACAGGTTCAATAGGTAATCTTTTGAACAAGTAGGAGTTTATTTTTGTGTTAAGTCAAGAAGTACTTCTTTAGCATAATAAAAATGCTAGAGCATAAATTGATTAATAGAAAGCAAATCTACGATGAGGTAAGGTATCTTCCTTTTTTGTTTTTTGGATCTAAGTCAGTATTTAAGTTAGTCGTAAAGACCAATGTCCTTAACATACTAGTGTCTTTTACCTGCATGAATTCTACTTAAGTTTTCATTTTTAATGTTATATGCCAAGCTACTTAAAGATTCTTCTGATGAGCATAGGGTTCATGGTTTAACATAGTAACACTTTTATTGTAGTATGTTTTTACTACTATTGATATGTCTAATACTCAAAGTACTATTTATAAGCATGAATATAATCATATAATCCTCAAGGAAAAGTTTACAAATATATTGGCTATAACTCTTCTTTAGCAGTGATGAATATCAACATGTTCCTTTGTATAAAGTTATAATTGTCTACTTGCACTACTAGTCATCAAGCTATCAATTTCAGTTTCTAGTTTAACACCAAGTCACATGTGTTATTGTAATATTACATTACCATATCATTACTAATATTACTAAGTAAAATTTTCTTTTAGCTCAGGTAGTCTTACTACCTTGTACGTACCAAGGTATAATCTAATTATTGGTTTGATTTAATTATGAGTTTGGTTCTTTATAAAAACCCAAGAACACTAACTCTAAAGAAGATTTCAAACCATAACACTGTTGACTTTATGCATTGGTAAAAGCTATACTAGTGTAGAAATACTACCTATAATTTACTTGCATAAAGTTGAACTAGAGATAATGACTTCATTAGTTTAGTTCTTACATAAAGCTAGCTCCAAACAATGCTTAAATATCGAAAACAAGGTTCGTATGAAGAGCACTTAGAAGTGCCACCGACTAAAGGTCAATGGTATAGGCTCCATTATTGATCACAACATATATACTTTTACAAATGATTGATCTCAATGTTATCAAATGCAAATGATAAGAATTGATTTAATACAAAATCATACTATTAGCTGTACAGAATATATGATTTTACCAAAAGGTCGATTGCAATGTTATCCTACATGACAAATGATAAGATACCTTTAATACAAAGCATTATCATTAGTTATAAGGTATAAATGATTGTCAATAATATGACTTTTCACCTAACAGTGTAGGTTTGACTATATGGATCGACCCAGTTCTGATTAAAAATTTCGATGGGCACGTGGATGAGTCTCCACCATGCATTGGTCGATTTGAAAACTCACATAGAAAACCTATCCTCTTCATTATCCTTTGAGGTTTTGGCTCTGTGCTCTTTGGGTTTCTTCGCAGCCATGAGAGGCTTACTGGTTCATCGTTTGACAACTCCATTGTGTGTAGTATAGTGCTGCATCAATCATACTAGTGTTAAAGGATTTGTAGTTTGTAACTTAGTTACTTTCTGGAAGATAATGGAACACCGTGAGAGTGTTTTCTTAACTCTGTTAGTAGTTTTGTGAAATGGACCTAGCGTTACCCTTTTCTCTACTCATACTTGCTCCATCATTGGTAAAATATAGAAATAAGAACCTTGTTGTCTCTATCATAGGATAGGCATGAGGGTTTTGTTGTTTCCAGGTGCAGATACTTGAACTGGTTTAGTCTCCTCCTTGACTCTAGAATTATTATTTGTAGGTAACAGTGTTACCCTGCTCTTATGTCCTTCATTAAATTCTAGGTACGGTTGTAATACAATGAATACCATTTCTAACTATCGCATTCGGTCTTGTTCTTGTAGATTATAGTTACAGCTTCAAGCATGAAGGAAATCTCTCCAACGTTGGTTAACTTCATGGCCATAACGGGTAAGCCCCAGTTCATCGTGGCATATTCCTTCTTGCAAAGGTTAATGGAAGGAGTTACAATTTGAAGGGAAGCATGGCTTCGGTTTCTTCAATGTTTAAATGCTTCATTTTTGCTATTACTTAGTTTTGTTTTTTTTAAAACCCTTGTGTGTTGCTGGGTAGCTCCAGCTCCTAAGCCGCGACTTGTATGTAGTTTCTTCGGTTTGTAAAAGTGATTATAGCCTTACAGCTTGATAATATCATACTCTAGTTTTAAGATAAAAGGGGTTTTTCCTGCACTTATGGTTTTTAATTGGCTCTTGTTTCGATTCTCCAGTTTGTTCAAATCGATCTTTTAAAATGATAATACTGTGAATAGGTTTTTCTTCTTTAACTGTCAGTTAAGTAATTTACTGTTAATGATAACATTTATAAGTAAATAGTGTTAATATGAAGACTGTGGAACAATTATAATGTAAAATTTATAAATTTTATACTATCAGTCCAGAAATATAATAGTTAGGGTTTAATGGAAAAGAAACCCTTGTGTAAATGTATTCTTATATAAGTTATTAATTGGGCACTATTTCTTATTTGCCTCTATTTCGCTATTACAGGTGTATTGTTGTTCATTACCCTGTTAAAGAAGTATTTAATTTAAAAAGGTTTATAAAAACATTCTAAAGTTTAAGGATAAGACTGTAGTCAGTCTAATGCACAGTTTAAAGTTTTCATGTTATTTAATATCTTAGTTAGCACTGTAACTGGACGTAGATTAACTTGTATTTGAATAGGTTAGTCGAAAGGGTTTTGACCCTTGGTTTTTTTCACAAGTAATAACCTGTCTGTTTTTTTAAGGTTTTAAAATGCACACACACACACACACACACACACACACACACACACACACACACACACACACATATATATATAATTCTTAGTTATTTCGTTTATTATTTATAATACATTTATTTTTATTTACTACTCTGTAGTTTGTAATTATTTAGAGCTCTGTAGAGAAAAGAATTTTAACTCTGAACTCTGTTTATTTTAAATAATAAAGGGTTTATAAATGAAACCATAATAAGTAATAGTTTAATATTAAGTGAATATTTTCCATAATTGTTTAGTTATTAACTTGTATACATATTTTCTTGAATAATAGTTATTATTTTCTGTAAACATATATTTCTTAACAATATACTAATACTGTGGTACTAAATCATATTACTATTTCTTTCATCTGTATTTTCATCTAGATAGACTAAATTAAACAGTAAATAAGAATAAACTATAACACTGCTTTTGAGTGTACTGTAAACATTGAAATAAATTCTATTTTCATTTACTTATAGATGCAGATCATATTTACTATTATTATTCTATTACAAAAACATATTTCATATACCTTAAACAATCTGACTGTGCTAGAGTACGACCTGTAACCAAGTGTGGAAAAACATAGCTTAGAAAATTAATTCATTTCTATTTCATTATTTTCCTAAATCATTTTCATTTACATCAACTATCCAATAAGAATACTAAATCTAACATTTCATAAACTAAGAACTTATGGAATTCATGTAGCAGATAAACTAAAATTTATTTAACTAAGACAGTAAACTAAACTAACATAGAACTTGTTGAGGACAAGACGACAACAACTTTAGGAGGCCATTCCTCCCTACCAATCTCCTGGAGAGCGCTCAAACAACGATTCCTCAAGAACCTTGAGCCTGTTCCTGGTCTTCTTGGATGAGAACTGGGTGGAGTATGCAACTACAGAACCCTCTTTCACCTGACTAGTTAAATACCTCAGTAATAACAATCTGCTTTCAGCAGTATGATCTTCAGCTTAAAATCTGCAATAAGATCAATCAGCAGTTATCCCCTCAAACACTTTCCAATTTCCATTCCATTGAATTTATCTGAAGTAAATTCATTCACCCTGAATGATCACTTCTCTAGAATGAGCAACCTCAGCTCTCTTCAATGGGAATTTTTATAAATATGCTTAGGTCTTTTGGTTTCAGTTTTCATTAATTGAGCCATGTGCTCTGATTACAGTTTCTTGGGAAATCATGACCACAAATGTAGGGAGGTTGCCACTTGCAATAGTTGGAAGTGGTTTGAGGATGCTACCACATGTTAGTTTTCTCTCCACCCAGTTTCCTCCACCAATTTGACCAGTAAACACTCTTTTAACAGCTCTCCTAAGTTGTTGTCTTCTCATTTATTTATTTATATTCAAAATTTACATTAAATATCCTTGACCCCACTGGGTCATCAATTACAACTTAGCATAAAATTTAACATATTGTTCCTCAATAATATAAAATTGTTTTTTTTTGCAAAATTGGGGCATGTGACATACACACCCCCTTAAATTATAACATCGTCCTCGATGTTGTTTATTCCTCATCCTCAGAATTCCCCTGGAACAGAATTGGATATGCATCCTGCATATGAATTTCCAATTCCCAGGTGGCTTCATCTAGACTAAGTTGCTTCCATTCCACCTTCACCTGGCCAATGGTGCAGTTTCAAAGTGTGATCTCCCACCGCTCGAGGATACAATCTAGTTCCACTGGAAACTCTCCTTTGGGTTCCACTTGTACATAATTCTAGTTAATAACATGAGTAGCATCATGCACATATTTCCTTAATATAGAAATGTGAAAAACATTATGGACTCTTAAATTCAGTGGTAAGGCTAACTGATAGGCTACCTGTCCAATACTGTAAAGTATTTCAAAAGGGCCACAATAACGAGGTGCTAGTTTGGCACAACTACCCAACCTCAGAGATCTCTTTTTGGGTCTCACCTTGATGAACACATGTTCACCTACCTGAAACTCCTTTGGAGTTCTTTTAAGGTATGTTTGACTTTTCTATCGATATTGTGCAATTTTCAGATTACCTTGTACCTGCTTCACAATCTCTTCCATTTCTTTCAATAATTCAAGACCTAATACTAATCTGTCCATGAGAGTACTCCAAGAGATAGGAGTGTTACACTTCCTTCCACATAAGATTTCGAAAGGACTAAATCTGGCTAAAGCTTGATAATTATTATTATAAGCAAAGTCTACCAGGTGAAAATAATCCTCCCATTTACCTAGCTTTAATCCTTTACATACATTCTTAGTACATATTCCAGTACTTGATTTACTCTTTTAGTCTGTCCATTAGTTTGGGGATGGAATGAGGTACTAAAATTTAGTGTAGTATTTAATCCTTTAAACAAAGATCTCCAGAAGTTACCTGTAAATTTAGAGTGAGATTATAACTTTTGGTATTCCATGCAGTCGAAAAATTTGTTTTAAAAAGATATCAGCTATGTTTGCAGCTTTGTACATAGTTTTTACAGGTATAAAATGGGATTCTTTACTTAATTTATCTACCACTACCATTATAGAATCATTTAAATTCTTATTTTTAGACAGTCTAGTAACAAAATCAAGACTAATTATCTCCCATTTCCAGCTAGGAATGGGCAATGGATGAAGTAATCCAGCTGGATGTTAATGTTCAGTTTTTATTTGCTGACATTCAAAGCATCTAGCGATATATTATGCCAGTTCAGTCTTCATGTTTGGCCAAAAATATTATTTTCTTAACATAGTTATAGTATTTTGATAACCCGGATGGCTTGAGTAAGGAGTTTTATGTATTTCATCTAAAATTAATAACTTAACTTTAGGTACATTAGGCACATACATTCTGTATTTATACAGTAAAAATCCTTTTTCATTCAAGATGTACCCTTTACTTAAACTTTTTGTTAGATTTTCTTTTTCCTTTTCTTGTAATTTTTTGGTAAATTTCATCTTGTTCTAACCATGCTTTAAGTTGTTCTTCCAGACCTGTTGTATAAGTGATAATAATTGCTGTAAAGTTCAGCCTTGCATTTCTACTTAATGCATCAGAAACTTTATTTTCTTTCCCTTTTATGTGCTGAATTTTGAAATCATATTCACTTAGAAAATATTTCCACCTAGCTTGTCTAGCATTCAGGTTAGGTTGACCTAACAGATATTTTAGTCCTTTATTATCTGTCATTAGAATAAATTTTCTTCCAATTAAATTATGACGCCACATCTTTAGAGCATGTATGATAGCAGCTAATTCCAGGTCATAAGTTGCATAATTCTTTTCATGAATTTTTAATTTCCTAGACTCATAAGCAATAACATGCCCTTCTTGAGTCAATACTCCGCCTAAACCATCATTGCAGGTGTCAGTACACACTATAAAATCTTTATTTGGATTAGCTATTCTTAAAATAGGTGCACTAGTCAATAAGGTTTTTAACTTTTTAAAACTATCCTCGCACTTCTGATTCCAATCAAATTTCGTTCCCTTTTTCTACAAAGAGGTTATTGGATTTGCAATTCTTGAAAATCCTTTAATGAACCTCCAGTAATAACCGGTAATTCCCATGAAGGATCATACATTAATAACGTCTTTAGGAACTGGCCAATCTTCAATTGTGTTTATCTTTTCGGGATCCACCAAAATTCCTTCCTTAGTCACCACATGACCTAAGTACTAGATTTTATCCTTAAAGAAGTCACATTTACTAAACTTTGCAAAGAGTTGATGATATCGTAACTCTTGCAAGACAATTTTTAAATGTTCCTTATGTTCTTCTTCAGATTTCGAATAGATCAATATGTCGTCAATAAACACAACCACAAACGTATCTAGATATTTATGCACTACATTATTCATTAGACATATAAAAATAGTTGGAGCATTAGTAAGCCCGAATGGCATAACGACAAACTCGTAATGGCCATATCGAGTCCTAAAAGTTGTTTTAAAGATGTCTTCATCTTTAATTCTAACTTGGTGATATCCAGACCTTAAATCAATTTTTGAAAACACCGTGGCTCCACGTAGTTGATCAAATAGAACATATATGCGAGGTAATGGGTATCTATTTTTAATAGTCATCTTATTTAACTGACGATAATCTATGCAAAGTCGTAGAGTCCCGTCCTTTTTCTTAACAAAAATGACAGGTTCCCCCCAGGGAGACACACTGGGTCGAATATATTTCTTTTCAATAAGTTCTTTTAATTGTGACTTATGTTCATTAAGCTCAAGTATGTTCATCCGATAAGGGGCCTTTGAGCTGGGTACTGCACCAGGTACCAACTCAATGGTAAAATCTAGTTCCCTTTTAAAACTGGTATATCCTCTAATTTTAATTTATCGATGTTATTTAAATTTTCTTCATTGGTTACCATTAATGCATAATCCTTACAACCTTTCCTAATGGCTCTCTGAAGTTGTAGAGCAGAAATATGCCTTACTATTGTTTTTCTATGGATTCCCTTTACACTTATTTATTTTCCGTCATTATTTATACAAGTAAAGGTTTTATTATAGTAGTTTAAGATCACCCTATGCTACTCTAACCAATCCATACCGATTAGTATATCGTATGAACCCAGAGGTAGTACATTAAGATTTACAAAAGTTTCAAATTGATCCATAATTACTGCACAATTCTTTACAAAACTAGTTACCTTCCTTTTTGCACCAGTAGCTAACTGAACCAACCAAGAACTTACAAATTTTTCAATAGGGAGCTTACATTTTTCTACCAATTTAGGTGAAATATAGCTTAAACTAGCTCCTGGATCAATTAAAATAGCTATGGGTGTTTGGTTTATCTTACCTTCTACTTCCACCATGGAAGTTTGATAGCCTACTTGTCGATTCTCCAAGGCTGCATTGATCCTGGGCATAGTCCTCGGTAAATATCCAACAGTCATCTCCTCCTATATTGTATGAATATTATTGACAGTCTTTTTCTGATTAGGACAGACTGAGGCATAATGTGGGTCACTACACTCCCAACACTTTATGGGTTCTTTTCGTTCAAATTTCTTTGTGTAATTACCATGATTATTAGTAGACTCCTTAATCTTTTGATTGTTCTGATTGTTCGGTGAATTATTCTTATTCCCTTGGAAATTCTTATGAGGAAAATTTCTGGCCTTAATATTTTTAGAATTTCGATTGGGCACAAACTCTTTCTTCTTTTGATCATAATTATTATTCTTTTTGGCCTTCCAGTTTCCCATACTCTCCTTTTTCCTATTATATTTATAATAGAGATTGTCTTTCCTCATAGCTTCTTCCAGAGTTTTTGGATTATCATACTCAATCCTATCCTTTATGTGATAAGGTAAACTGCTAAGGAACCATTGTACTTTCAGTTTTTCATCCACAAGGTATGTCACATACCTAAGTAGACTTAAAAATTTACTGTTCAAGTCTTTCATAGTCATTGTACCTAGTTTTAACTCATAGAATTCTTTAGCCCTTTCTTCATAGTACTGTTCAGATAAAAATTTATTTTTAAATTACTTCTTGAAGGTACTCCAATTTATGTTTTTCTCTCTTATACATTTCACTCTTTTAAAATCTTGCCACCATGTATCAGCTTTCCTTGAAATACTATAGATAGCCATTCTAGCCTTTAATTGGTTAGAATAGTTATAAATCTGGAAGTACTTCTTCATCTCGGATAACCAGGATTCTGCTTCCTCCCCCTTTTCAGTTTCCCCATTAAATGTTGGCGGTTTGATCTTTTTAAACTTTCCAGAAATTTCTTCATAAGGTTTATATTTTCTTTTTCTAGTGTGGTGGTTATCCTCACTACTGTCACTAGTAGAATGAGAATTACGTTGATCACCAAACACTTTGGAAGATGAGCTACTTTCATTTTTAGTATGTTTAGTTTTTTTATACTTATTTTGGTAACTTATATCTTCTAATTCATCTCTTTTACCCCTCCCCTCAGTATGAAATCTTTCTATTAGAATCTGATTCAGCTCTTCCTGAGCTCTCAAAATCCTCTCATTCTCCTTTTTAATAGATTCCATTTCAGATTTTAATTCTTTTACAGTTTGTAAAAGTTCTGAGGAATTAGTGGTTATGGCTTCCTCTATAGGTTCTCTTTGTAAATTATATTGTTCAATATAGGGAGACTCCTCTTCCGCATATTCATCTAGTCTTTCCATACCTGTTGTTTAAACTCAGAAAGAAATTTCTGTGTTGATAACATTAAAAGAAAACAACATCAGCAAAATGATTAAAATACACTGTTTCATATAAGCAAGTTGAGCTTCATCAAGGCCTAGTGATTGAACCTTGTGCTCTGATACCACATGTCATAACCCTGGAATTTCAAAAAAACTTAAAATTTTTCATGTAATATAAAATGTCTAAAGTCATAGTTTAATAAATGTTAGCGGCTAGCGGAAAAATAAAACAGTTAACAATATGTAGTGATTAATTTCAAACACATAAAAACTAATATGACTTTAATTTTGATATGTTATATATATGACCTGCATTCAGTTGCTTCTAGCTGTACTGATGATATGCTTTTGTCAAGTAGGTGAGAAGCTATGTTCTAAACTGGGGCTTACTTAGCAATTGCTAACCCAGCTGGATTTCTGGTTCCTACAGGTTCAGTAGGTAATCTTTTGAACAAGTAGGAGTTTATTTTTGCGTTAAGTCAAGAAGTACTTCTTTAGCATAATAAAAATGCTAGAGCATAAACTGATTA
This sequence comes from Pseudotsuga menziesii, assembly GCA_001517045.1. NCBI lineage: Eukaryota > Viridiplantae > Streptophyta > Pinopsida > Pinales > Pinaceae > Pseudotsuga > Pseudotsuga menziesii. The sequence goes on from LPNX010040875.1 coordinate 665,401, forward strand.
ATAGAAAGCAAATCTACGATGAGGTAAAGTATCTTCCTTTGTTATTTTTTGGATCTAAGTCAGTATTTAAGTTAGTCGTAAAGACCAATATCCTTAACATACTAGTGTCTTTTACTAGCATGAATTCTACTTAATTTTTCGTTTTTAATGTTATATGCCAAGTTACTTACAGATTCTTCTGATGAGCATAGGGTTCATGATTTAACATAGTAACACTTTTATTGTAGTATGTTTTTACTACTATTGATATGTCTAATACTCAAAGTACTATTTATAAGCATGAACATAATCCTATGATCCTCAAGGAAAAGTTTACAAATAGATTTCCTATAACTCTTCTTTAGCAGTCATGAATATCAACTTGTTCCTTTGTATACAGTTATAATTGTCTACTTGCACTACTAGTCATCAAGCTATAAATTTCAGTTTCTAGTTTAACACCAAATCACATGTGTTATTGTAATATTACATTACCATATCGTTACTAATATTACTAAGTAAAATTATCTTTTACCTTAGGTAGTCTTACTACCTTGTAATTACCAATGTATAATCTAATTATTGGTTTGATTTAGTTATGAGTTTGGTTCTTTATAAAAACCAAAGAACACTAACTCCAAAGAAGATTTCAAACCATAACATTGTCAACTATATGCATTGGTAAGAGTTATACTAGGGTGGAAATACTACCTATCATTTACTTGCATAGTGTTGAAGTAAAGATAATGACTTCATTAGTTTAGTTCTTACATAAAGCTAGCTCCAAACAATGCTTAAATATTGAAAACAAGGTTTGTATGAAGAGTACCTAGAAGCGCCACCGACTAAAGGTCAATGGTATAAACTCCATTATTGATCACAATATATATATACTTTTACAAATGATTGATATCAATGTTATCAAATGCAAATGATAAGAATTGATTTAATACAAAACCATACTATTAGCTATATAGAATATATGATTTTACCAAAAGGTCGATTGCAATGTTATCCTACATGACAAATGATAAGATACCTTTAATACAAAACATTATCATTAGTTATAAGGTATAAATGATTAGAAATAATATGAGTTTTCACCCGATAGTATAGGTTTGACTATATGGATCGACCCAGTTCTGATTAAAATTTTTGATGGGCACGTGGATGAGTCTCCACCATGCATTGGTCGATTTAAAAACTCACATAAAAACCCTATCCTCTTCATTATCCTTTGAGGGTTTGTCTCTGTGTTGTTTGGGTTTATTCACGGCCATGAGAGGCTCATTGGTTCATCGTTTGACAGCTCCATTGTGTGTATTATAGTGCTGCATCAATCATGCCAATGTTAAAGGATTGGTAGTTTGTAAATTTGTTAGTTTTTGGAAGATAATGGAACACCATGAGGGTGTTTACTTAACTCTGTCAGTAGTGTTGTGAACTAGACTGAGCATTGCCCTTGTCTCTGTTCGTACTTGCTCCATCGTCAGTAAAATATAGAAATAAGAACCTCGTTGTCTCTGTCACAGGATTGGCATGAGGGTTTCGTTGTTTCCTAGTGTAGATACTCGAACTGGTTCAGTCTCCTCCTTGGCTCCAGAATTCTTATTTGCAAGTAATAGTGTTACCCTGCTTTATCTCCTTCATTAAATTCTAGATACAGTTGTAATACAATGAATACAACTTATACCTATCGCATTCGGTCTTGTTCTTGTAGATTACAATTACGAATTCAAGCATGAAGGAAACCTCTCGAGTGTTGGTTAACTTCGTGGCCATAACGGGTAAGCCCCGGTTCATCATGGCATCTTCCTGCTTGCAATGGTTAATGGAAGGAGTTACAGTTTGAAGGGAAGCATGGCATCGGTTCCTTCAATGTTAAAATGCTTAGTTTTTTATATTACTTAGTTTTTTTTTTTAAACCCTTACGTGTTGCTGGGTAGCTCCAGCTCCTAAGCCGTGACTTGTATGTAGTTTCTTTGGTTTGTAAAAGTGATTACAACCTTACGGCTTGATAATATCATACTTTGGTTTTAAGATAAAAGGGGTTTTTCCTGCACTTATGGTTTTTAAATGGCTCCTGTTTCAATTCTCCAGTTTGTTCAAATCAATATTTTAAAATGATAATACTGTGAATAGGTTTTTCTTCTTTAACTGTCAGTTAAGTAATTTACTGTTAATGATAACGTTTATAAGTAAATAGTGTTAATATGAAGACTGTGCAACAATCATAATGTAAAATTTATAAATTTTATACTATCAGTCCAGAAATATAATAGTCAGGGTTTAATGGAAAAGAAACCCTTGTGTAAATGTATTCTTAGATAAGTTATTAATTGGGCATTGTTTCTTATTTTCCTCTGTTTCGCTATTACAGGCGTATTGTTGTTCATTACCTTGTTAAATAATTATTTAATTTAAAAAGGTTTATAAAAACATTCTAAAGTTTAAGGATAAGACTGTAGTTAGTCTAATGCACAGTTTAAAGTTTTCTTGTTATTTAATATATCAGTTAGCAATGTAACTGGATGTAGATTAACTTGTATTTGAATAGGTTAGTCGAAAAGGTTTTGACCCTTAGTTTTTTTCATGGGTAATAACCTGTCTGCTTTTTTTAAGGTTTTAAAATGCATAGATATATATAATTCTTAGTTATTTCCTTTATTATTTATAATACATTTATTTTTATTTACTACTCAGTAGTTTGTAATTATTTAGAGCTCTATAGAGAAAAGAATGTTAACTCTGAACTCTATTTATTTTACATAATAAAGGGTTTATAAATGAAACCTTAATTTGGTTTTTAATAAGTAATAGTTTAAGATTAAGTTAATATTTTCAAGAACTCTTTAGTTATTAACTTGTATCTATATTTTCTTAAATAATAGTTATTATATTCTGTAAACATATATTTCTTAACAATATACTAATACTGTGGTACTAAAGTATATTACTATTTCTTTCACCTGTATTTTCATCTAGATAAATAAATTAAATAGTAAATAAGAATAAACTATAACACTTCTTTTCATTGTACTGTAAACATTGAAATAAATTCTATTTTCATTTACTTATAGACGCAGATCATATTTACTATTCTTATTCCATTACAAAAAATTATTTCATATACCTTAAACAATCTAACTGTGCTAGAGTACGGCCTGTAACCAGGTGTGGAAAAACATAGCTTAGAAATTTAATTCCTTTCTATTTCATTATTTTCCTAAATCATTTTCATTTACATCAACTATCCAATAAGATTACTAAATCTAACATTTTACAAACTCAGAACTTATAACATTCATTTAGCAAATAAACTAAAATTTATTTAACTAAGACAGTAAAATAAAATAACATAGAACTTGTTGAGCACAAGATGAAAACAGCTTTAGGAGGTCATTCCTCCCTACCAATATCCTAGAGAGCGCTCAAACAATGCTTCCTTAGGACCCCCGAGCTTGTTCCTGGTCTTCTTGGCTGAGAACTGGGTGGAGTATGCAATTACAGAACCCTCTGTCACCTGACTAGTTCAATACCTCAATAATAACAATATGCTCTCAGCAGTATGATATTCAGCTTAAAAGCTACAACAAGATCAATCAACATTTATCCCCTCAAACACTTTCCAATTTTCCTTCCATTGAATTTCTCTGAAGTAAATTCATTCACCCTGAATGATCACTTCTCTAGAATGAGCAACCTCAACTCTCTTCAATGGGAATTTTTATAAAGATGCCTAGGTCTTCTAGGTCAGTTTTCATTAATTGAGCTACCTCCTCTGATTCCACTTTCTTGGGGAATCATGACCACAAATGTAGGGAGGTTTCAACCTGCAACAGTTGGAAGTTGTTTGAGGATGTTGCCACATATCAATTTGCTCTCCACCCAGTTTCCTTCACCAATTTGACCAGTAAACACTCTTTTAATAGCTCTCCTAAGCTGTTGTCTCCTCATTTATTTATTTATAAATAAAATATACATAATTTACATTAAATATCCTTGACCCCACTGGGTCATCAATTACAACTTAGCATAAAATTTAACATATCGTTCCTCAATAATATAAAATTGTTTTTTTTTGCAAAATTGGGGCATGTGACAGATATAGATGTTTTATGTGTTTCATTTCATGTATGAATGTGGATGTTAATACTTATTGATATTGAAAAGTGTTTTCAAATACTAGTACTTTATGTATGCTGCAAATATGAACTATTTGTTTATGTTTTGGAGTTATATATCTTGAAGGCTTATCTCCTGTGCCTTAATACTTTGTCATCCATTACTGCAAGATTCTTGTTTTCTTTTTACATTTGTATTTCTGAAGTATTCAGATATTGTGTCTCTACCTTGTTATTCTTATTTGTTGATTTCGATTGTTATCCAAACAAAAACCCAAAAAACAAGTTTTTTATTTAAGGTGCCTGAACAATGCTAACCCTGTAGTCTAGGTAGCAGACTTTAGGGAAAACATCTTTTGGTGACCATACTAGGGAGGAAGCACAAGCTCTTCCTTGGTTTGACAACGATTAGATCCAGTATTTGATGGTGAACAAGGGATGGTCACATGATTTAGACTACAATTCTTTCACCGGGCGGCTCCATGATTAAAAGGCTCCACTGGAGGAAGGGACCCATTGATAAAAAAAGATGAAGAGACTAAATGAAAATACCAGGTTTCATCTTGCTTGTTTCCTTTATGAACTTTTTTTTTCTTCATCATCTCACTCCTATTTTTCCCTTCACACATTAAGAGGATCATCTTATGTTTTGTTTATTCGAATGATCATCAACCAACTTTTGTACATCCATTTTTAGAAGAAGAAAATTTGCAGCCTCCTCATGTTATTGATGTTGATCCTATATCTTCACACCAATCTACTCATAAGGATGAGATTTGTATTCAAATCCTTTTTGAGTTCAATCAGCCATATAACCTTGAGGAAATTAAAACTGATTTGAAGCCTTCTTAGATCTCAGTACCTTATGCCATTAAAAATGAACCTTTCCATCAGTTTGTTAATTCTCATGTTCAGACTACTACTTTTCAAGCTCAAATCAGAAATAAATTTTTTAAACCTTAGAGGCTACCCTATCAACTTAATCCTTATCCTCTTGATTTATATGAGTATCTTCCCTGGTTTTCTGGAGAAGATCATGTTTCAGCTGAAAAACACTTGGAAGCTTTTCACAATTTCATTGATAATTTTGAAATGGTACATGAGGATTTTGTTTTGATGTTGTTTTCCAAATATTTGGCGGGGGATGTTGCAGTGTGGTTTAAAAATATAGAAGCTAGTTCTATTGGGTCATGGGGTGATTTGTATAAAACTTTTTCATGATCTTGGGGTGAGAACAAGTCCCTTGATCAGTACCTCACTAATTTTCATACTTTGAGGAGAGGGGAGGAAGAAGCTTTGGCTGTCTTAAACAGACGGTTTTACAGTGTTTATCATAGTATGCCCTTGCAGATTAGGCCCATTGAGATTGCTGCCATGGTATATTATGTTATGGCTCAGCATTCAGATCTTGTTCTTTTCCTTTTAGAAAGGAAATCATCATCTTTAAGACAGTTGTTTGAAGATGCAAAAGAAGTGGAAGAGAACATCCGTACTACTTCCAGAAGGGTGCAAAATCCAATTTACTTTGAAGATATTCATGGGAAAGAGTAGGAAGACAGTAAGTATGCATCATATCTAGAACAACAGTAGGGATGTAAGTATATTTCAGAGTTGGATCAAAGTTCTTCAGCATTGATAGATGATTCTATGAACAGGTATGTATATCAAGTTTATGATCAGTTTTCAAACTATGTTGAATGTACAGTAACCAATGATGGCTTAGACAATTACATATTCTTAGCTTATCATAATCAATGTGTTTCAAACATTACTTCACCATTATCTTATGATCATATTTATGAAAAAGGAGTTGCCCATCCTCAGCATCTTAATGGTGATATAGGAATTCAGTTCCCATTTTTTACTTATGATGAGTTTAAGGAGCATAAAAAAGGATACTATTTACAATAAGAGAATGAAGTTGAAGATATTTATACCAATCATATGCATAAATAAAAATTTCAGTAGAACTCAGATCTCATTGTTCAAGAATTGGAGGTTGTCTTTGATCATAATAAAAGAAGTGATGATTATCATGGGAAAGAGTATGCAGAGAATGATGATATTTTTGTCTCAAGAACTGCTCCTCATTGTCTTGTTGTTAATACTAAAAATCAGGTGCCATTTTTAAATGATTATCATAATTTTACCCTCTCAAGTTTCAGTCAAGATTTGTTACAGGCAGAAAGTGAAGCTAAGAATGAACAAGTTTATGAACAACAATTACCAAAATTGGATGCTAGAGAACTCAAGGAGGAATGTTTGCAGTGGAAGTTATTTTCTTGTGTTTTCGATCATGGTTTTATGGATCCAATATCAAACTTGTTGGAATCATATCATTCATATTTTCTAAAAAATTTAGATTTTATCATTTTACCAGCATTTTTGGGTGAGTATCATTTTCTCAAAGAGTTTATATTGCTGCTATTGTATTATCTATTGATCAATGGAAAAGATGAGATCATTTAAGTTATCAAGTTGCGTGAATGGTTACTCTGGAAGTTTCCATTTACTTGAGTAAATTGGATAGCTGGTTAGAATAAGAGTAGGCAGAAGAATAAGCTCGCCACATGAGCATGTAGATTCTGCAGTATTTTGTTATTTCAGCAGTGTGTGCAGAGTTTTGGTATAAGAATCCATAGCCCAATGGATCAATAATTATTGACAGAAATATAGGCACTTGGTCTTCAATTCTTGGAAAATATCAAGGAAATGCCATCCCTCAGTTGGAGCCAATGTTTGACCTAGGTTTGTTGCCTTGCTTGTTAGGATAGTTTTATACCATAAAAAGATTTTAAGCCTTGAGTTTCTATCTCTTTTCCTTTTACCTAAAGTTTGGTTTGTTTTGATTTCATGTTTTTAATATTCTAGGTATTTACAACATTTAGATCTTAACCTATGCTCCTATAGGATGTTTTCAAGCTCATTCAAAAAATTTCTATGGTTTTTTATATGGACTGGCAGCACATGATATTACTCAAAAGTGTATGTATGCTGCCAGCTTGCCAAGCATTAATGTTTTTTCAGGTACCATCATTATACTAGCAAGCTTCTCTATTGTACAAAGATAAAATTAAACTCTGCGATAGAGATGACGTTCAATCAGTAATTCAAGTTTTAAAGCCATGGGATATGATCCCAAGGATTGTGATCTGGAATCATTGGTGGAGAGGGTATTGAGTTGTTTTAGGCCTATGGTATTCTCCATTACAATTTATTTCAATATTGATCTTGTTTAAAATGGTGGATGAATTTAGTGGTGGAGAGTACAGAGAATGAAAGTAACAAGCCTCGTTTGAACTTTTTGATAAGCAAAGGAATGGTCTGGGGCTTATGTCAAATATACTGGACCACTATAAACTTATTTTTGCATACCCTAAAGGCACAAATAGTACCTGGTATAATGAAAAACTCAAAATTTATGAACCGTTGGAATACCCATTTGATGTTTGTGAGACCATATTGCTTTGGGAATAGGTTCATTCTTTCAAGAATACAATGTTTAGAAATTTGCAAATTTGAGAAAAGCTTTCAAGAACTGTAACGGACTTAGAAATTTGTCGAGGATGTGGGAATTCACACCTATCTATCTTTCTTCCCTGAATTTTGTGTGCTCAAACATGACCTTTTGAATTTAAGCTATGCTAATATCCAAAGTTTAGAGTTGGCCGGTTCTTGATAATGTTGGAGGCAAGGGTCTGGAAACTGTATCTTTAAGCTACAAATGAAAAATATAGAAATTATTACAATGGCTCAAAATTGCCACAAGTTAACACATTTCCACCTTTGTATCATGAAACCATGCCAGACAGATCATTTGACTGATGAACCTATGGATGAGGCTTTTGGAGCAATTGTAAAGATTGGTAAGACCACCATAGCTACAACCCACATTTCATCATTCACACCAACATTCCAAAATCGTCCAATCAATGTGGAAGTAAGGAAACCACTTGCCCTAGAAGGTACCCATGCAACCATTGATGCTAAAATCAATGACCTCATGGAATAGGTCGACAACCCTGTCGATCCTCAAATAAAAGTCGAAAGTTCCATACCGACGTCACAAATTTCGACCACCCCCATAACCCCAAACCATTCAACGTCATGACCACTACCATAACCAGAACATCAAAATAATCCACACCCTCTATCTTCACCACCAGTAGAAGCACAAACAACCACAAACCCCATCTCAAAAACACAACAAATTAATCCTACCATAACAGGAGTTTAGAAGAATGGTAGACTCCACAACAAAAAGAAACATCAATACCGACAGGATCAGAAGTGGTCCATAAGTCGAAGAATAAGAGAAATAAGAAAGAGAAGAATAAAAAAGAAGAATAATAGAAACAACAAACACTAACAACTGTCCACCTTCATCAACTTGGATCAACTTCTGCAATCGAAACACCAAAGCTGAGAGATGGAGAGTAGGATAGACTCCTAGAAGTAGTAACTAAAGAAGCATCACACATAAATCGAACAAAGAAAGAAAGAATTACAAAAATGAAAGCAGAACAAGTCGAATTCCTAATCAAATGCAGGATTTTGACACAAACACTGATACCAGGAATGGCAGAAACTGACACCGACAAACGATTGGAAAAAGCATACCAATTGTTTGAAAGTGTCATGTTGAACCTGCAGATGTAGTTGTCGACTAAGAAAGACAAACAAAAGGAAGTACAAAACATTTTCTAAAGCACAAAAGGTACTGCAGGAACACTTAGAAGAGTCTGTTACCACGGAAAAAGTCCTACAGAGCTAGTACACCTACTATGGACAAGTATTCCAGCAGACTCGAAAAACTAGTGAGCACTTCCAGAATTTAGAAAAGCAACAAGTTCTAGACGACAGCATGAGAACAAAAATACAGGACCATTTCATATTAGAAACAACAAAATTAGAAAGGCTAGAAAAACAAGCACATCAGTGGACGACCCAGGCACTTCCAAGCATCAGCATACTCGACAATATCTGCCCACATATGAGAAGATTGTTAGATACAATAGATGAAAAATCTCAGTCGCTGGGAATTGACCTAGAAAACATTACATATTTTTCAATTCAAGAGAATATTTTGATTCTCTCAAGCCTCACCACCTTGACCATCGATATCCTAAATGCTCTACACAGTTGGGCAGAGTTTCAACACCAACTACCATCAAGGAAGAAGCTATTGTAGAAATATGTGTGTAGAAACATCCATCCATTCGTTTACACAATCCATGAAGACAAAGAAAATGCAGTAACTATTTCAGATAGAATCATTTTTGGAATACCCCCCCTGTTTCTTCGGGACAAAGAAATATTTTGTTCCCGGGGGAGATGTTGGAGGAGCTAGTCAATGAGCTGAATAATCGAGTTAACCGACTAATTGGAGATTAGTTCGGCCTCCAAAGGTTGTGTCGATTGACCAAACCAACAAGTAGCTACTCATAACTATTTTTTAAATCACATATAATAGGGTGTTGAGCTAGTTAAGAACTTGGTTCAATTTTGATATATGTATGGACCCTCATGTGATAATATAATATGTTATTCCTTACCTATTCTTGTCTCTTGTCTCTATATGTGTATATGATTCTTTATGTGTATTATTGGTAACCTTCTGTGATCTATGAGATTACAACAGGTAGCGAGTCATATGATATATTTTATGGTTGTGTTAATTAAGCATGTTGTTGAGTGGATGAAGGAAATGAAATAGAATGGTTCATGAATATTTTTATGTTTAAATGTGTAAGCCTATGAGGTAGAGAATATAATAGGCAGATACAGAGGATAGTCAGAGATAGATAGAGGTCAATAGGGCCTGTAGGAGTCAAGAAAAGCGAATTAAAGATGTATCAGGCCTAAGGATATCAGAACACAGGTTCTGAGACAAATTAAATGTACAATTTCATTGTGTGAATGAAGAAATATCCTATTTTGGCATATCTCTTTGTGTATGAATGAAATGTAGTCTAAATCTGTAATTTCATGAACTGAATGCTTGGGTAAATTCTCTATTAATGTGTGAGAAACTTGTGTATGAATTCAAGATTTCTGAAAGCGGGAGAAATAGATATTGATTGATCGATTCTTTGATCAATAGAAAGGGAATTATATAAATAAAACTTGAGGATTTCATTAATGAAATGTGTGTACAGGGTTATCCTTCTTATAGGTTACAGAGCCAAAATTGATCAATGCAAGAATCGATGAAGACTGAAGTTTAAATTTTGGGTAGATTAAAGGGTCTAGATGAAAGCCAAATCAGATCTACAACTCGGAAGGAATTGCATAAAGAGAATATGAGTTGAGTGAAAAAAAAATCCTAGATAGTACAGTGGGAATTGAGGGTTGATAGAAGATCAATGGTTGCAGTCAAGTTTCGCAGTAAAATAAATTCCATCCACAAAGTTAAATGAAGTTATGCATTTGATCAGATATCAACGGCCAAAAAACGTTCCGCAAAGAGATCAACGATTGAGGACAAGATACACATCAAAATACAAATAGATGGTGATGATCCACCTCATAGTAGATCGATGGTTGAGAAGAATCTTGCAGGAGCAGAAAGGAGGAAGTTTCAAAAGTTCAAGAATAAGAAAAGTAGGATTTCCAATTTCCGATTTCTGAAGTCGGAAACTGGAAAGAAAAAGGAAAGGAAAGGACTAAGGTTGGAAGTTGGATTTTCCAATTCTAAAGTGTGGAAGTGCAGAAAGTTAAAATTCAAGAAATTGTAATACGGCGTTTTCTTATTTCTGTAACCCCGTGCAGAATAGTGAGGTGTGAAAACTAAAAGGAATAAAGTGGGAAAGTGAGGAAACCAACATGCAGAAATAAAGGTGCAGAAACAGTCATGTTTTGAGGAAGAAGATGAAGAAAAACATTTTGGTTGTTAAGGATGACTGTTAAATCCCTCTAAGCTCTGTAAGTCATCAATTTAGGTGATAGAGCATGCTTCCGAGAGGATGTTCCATTTAGGGGCATCAGAATCTAATAAGATGGTGGATCATGAGATGCATTTGGTTTTACATGTGCTTGAAGACTATACATAAAACCTTGATGAGAACCAAACAATTAATCTTTTCCAGAGAAAATTGGAGTTGTTTTCTAGAGAGAGTATCTTCTCCATGGAGGAGTCTGATGTGCTCACCTTGTTTGGATCAGCCATTGATGAAGAAGAGGAATCCATAAGTTGGGTGGATGATTATTGCAGAAAATTGATTCATAGTTCTACACTCCACACTTCTAGATCAGCCACATCAAGTGGGAATAAAACTTGGGCAAATGAATTTTCTTGGTTGGTGCCACATGAGGACCATGAATCTCTCATAGGTGTTCATGATGACTTGAATAATGCACCATTTCCTTCCCAAAAAAAACATAGGAATCCACTTGCATTCTTTTATGCCTCCTTCACTCACTTTCACCAATTGAGTGGACCCGGTGGCAGAGAGTTGAGACATTGGAGTTGTGCACCAATTTCATGTTTAGGAGATCATAATATTTCTCTAGGTGAGGAGGACGCACATATGGAGTATCGGAACATATTGCTTCCACCTGATGCCATTCATCTACATATGGATTCAGTGAAATATTACATGTCACAAATGGATTATTTTTGCAAAGAATTTTTGCTCATGATCAGTGGAAGGAAGCTAAGCAAGTAAAATTCCAAGAGAACTTATTGAAAAATATATCTTGCACAAGATGACCTCTATGGAGGAAACCCACACATTTGGATGGATTTCCACACCCATTAACCAGTGGTATATATTTGATCCATTGGATTTTTTCACATGGATATTTTGGTTGTATTGTCAGTGCATTCCCTTGTTGGACGAGGTGACACACACTTGTATTTCCTACTTGCATTCTTGGAGATAATGGTGATGCATCATATTATTGTGAGAAGTTTTGGAATATTTGTTTGTTGGATTATGCCTATATTAATAGCGGTTGGACATGGGACTCAAACCTATGTCATGGCAGCAACAAAATTATGAACTTCAGTGTTGATGTGCGACAAGCACATAAAGGACTTTATGTTGGGTGGGGAAGTATCAAAGATTTCCAATTTTGCATTCGGTGTTTTAAATTTTTAGTGTGGTGGTATGATCTCCACATCATGTATTTCATTTTCTATGATGATAAAAAAAAATTGTTGTTACTGATGATTGGAAGGAGGCAGATAAAACCATGGGACCCTGCCATTCTTGGGAATGACAAATTTCCAAAGGGGGTGGCAATATTTCGATCCTTATAGATGAGGTAGTGGGATCCATAAATTCTACTCAGTTACCTTAAATGGGTTGACGATTTTGTTAAAATAAGTGGTCATTAAAGGAATGACTATGATCAAAGTGGTGCAACAGAAACATGGTGGACATATTTTGCAACACTCTAAAGTGCTTCTGCTTGAGGACAAACAGACTTGGGAGGGGAGGACTATCGTATCCCTCCCTTAAAGGGACATCAAAAGTGTTGACCTTTCCTAATACCGAGGGAGTAAAATGATGCATTAAATAATTAACCTAGGGAATTTTATAAAATTTTTATTAGGGAAACATCTCGCATGACACATACTTTCCAATTTCTCAAGGATGACACACCACTTGCTTAGGGTTAGGGTTTTATCAAGGGAAACTTGCTCAGTAGGTGGTTTAATTTCCTAAAAAGCCACCAATGGTCTATTTAATGATAATAATTTGAGATCCATTTCATATTTTAGTTGATGATTATTTTGGTTTTGATTAAGATAAGGATTCCTTACCAAGTGTTGTTCCTCAGTCTCTTGGGAGATGTGCCCCAAGTCCCTTCCCCTCTCTTATTTATCTCCTTACATTTTCATTGCAGCTGATGGAGAGATAATTATCAGTACCCAAAGCTTCAGATCAAACATCTAAAAATCCAATCCATCCATTGAAGATGATCTCCAGTGAAGGTAACTTCACCTACGCTCCAGTCCCCAACTTGATGTTTGATTTGGGATTCCTATCCTTAGTTTTGGATCCCATTATTGAAGAGACCAGTGATCCAAACCTAGCCATGACATTGTCAAAAAAAATATCGTTATTATTATTTCTATAATACAGTAAGACTTCTATCCAATGATATCTCATGTTATTTTCTCACGAGTGAGCCTTTATTTTCCCACTAAATGGGGTTTTTTTTATCATCTTTTGTAATAATAATGAAGCAATATACTTGAGAACAAGTTTTAAGTGATATTATATGTAAATTATTATATATTGGTCTCTTTAAGTCATCATTAGCAGTTCTGAATTTATTCTGGTACAAAATTCATTAAATTTTTCACACCCTTGCTAGTTGACTAAGTAAATTTACTAGCCTTACAATTTTTCTCATTCTGGAAGATATCTCCATCCAAATGAAATTGTAAACGTTTTTTTAGGTATTTAAATGACCCCATTACCAATACCATCCCTCATAAATATATATTTTTTGGGGTCGTACCTTGTTTGGATAGCCTTCTTTACGCAAGGTCTCCCCAGTCCAAAACTGCCAATTTCTCCCAAATATTTCCCAACAACCCCAAATCATTCCAGAAATGTTCTTAACTGTATGAAAATCCATTTGATCCTTATTACCAGTGTTACAAAACCTCTAAACCTTGCACTAACCTCTGTTTGATTGGATGTGAAAGTTCTTCCTAGTTGCATGGTTAGGTGACCTAGAAGTGTGGGAGTAAGTTTCAGCGAAGTTGATACTTAAACCTAAATGGTACTTGATTTAAATGTATTAGGAAATATACTATATATATCCTAAAATTTTCCTTGGTGTCTCCCATAATCCCGCTTCCCTGTTTACAAAAGTATCAGCAACATTCCCTTATTTTCCTAGTTTCAAGAGTTGACTGATTAAGTTCAAATTTTCATTTAGAATTTTCGTCATATTTGCAGAAGAGATAATATTGTGATCTGATTTAAAATCAGGGATATTACAAAGGGTCAAATATTAGTGATAGAAAATATAACAATGCACAATTGCATTTCTAAAATCCTAAAACAATGAATTGTTTTACTTCAGTAATAAATCCTTGGGAAACTCTAAGACATTTCTTCCCATTCCGAGATTGGTTCTCAATATAAAGTGGGTGGAATAGAATTAGTGCATATAACCTTGTGGAAATTGAACTAAGGATATGTACAACTTGTCAGATTTAATGCCAGCATTCTGGAAACAATAACACCAATTTCTTGAGCTAACCCTTGGGACCCAAACAATGAAATTGTTAACTACATAACATAAACATAATATATTCAATATTGCATGTGTAACATATATTGGTTCCATTCATGATTCCCTGAAATCTAAATAATGATGTTATCATCGTGGCTTATCTATCTATGAAAAATATCCAAGACTTATGGGACCATTTCTTGCTCTTTTTTTGGTACGGTGGTATAAAAAAAGCACAATGTTATTAGTTAGGAATGAGGCATGTATCCTTCCTTTTTTGGTACAGTTGTGAAAAAATAACAATATTTGTTAGGTAAGCATAGGACAATAGTAGGATGAATCCAATATGGAGATAGAAAACCCCTTACACGTGTATATGAATCCCTCGCATTAGACTTGCACAACATATGGTTGCACAATGTGCACACATATGAATAGACATTCTATACCAAGATATACCAGTTTTGATGGTGATATCTAATCAATATCTCAACAAATGAAGCCAAAATTTAAAAAAAAAATTATGATTTAAATGAAAAAACACTATCGAACTTCGAAAAACTAAAGACAATAATGGCTACATCAAACTAATAATGAAAATAAATCATATTCCCAACTTAATGAGAGAAGAATGTAGTGGAAAAATATTATATTCCCCAACTTAATTCAAGAGGGAACAATATTCATTGAGCACAATGAGATGCAATCAAATAAAGTTAACACTCACAACACTATGCACATAATGTGGGAAACATACTTGACTAAGTGTGGCAAGATACAAATTTGAGTATAGGCCTAGTCTTAAATAAGCAATCTGGGTTTCAAATTTAAGAAAGGAAAAAATGAAAGTATCAAGAATCAATGGTCAGCATGAAACATTAAAAGGGAAAAAATAGGTCATGATAAATAGTATGCCATTGGTGGTTGAGTTGCAGGTAAACTATACAAGAACATTTAACCTTCAATTTTATAGATTAAACAGAAATACCCCATTTTGTTAAGCCTAATTGGCAGTGCATTTCTCCATTATTCTATTCAATTATCCTATTTTGATAACAACTACAAGAGTTTTGTTTGTTTCCCCCCAAAAGGATATGATTAACATATACGAAAAAGTTACATATCTGAGTATGAGACAAGCTTTATGATTAGATGTATCTAAGGTTTAAGGGAATTCCATATGAACTCATCTATTGAACATATAAAACACAACTCTTTCCATTGATATATGATAAATGTCTAGAGAGATATTCTACATGATATAAATCAATACACAAAATGTTGCAAATTGATAAATAAAATTTCCACCAACAACTTTCACATTCATTCAAACATAGTCATGAGTATTCCTCAAACATAGGTTTCTTACCACTCCAATAAATGTTCATGATATAGGTTTTTAAAATGTTTGTAAGCTAGGGGTTACATCAAGCAGAGTACAAACAAGAATCCACAAATATTCTCTTAAATCATACTCTTATTTTATAGATCGTTATATCTAACTGGTATTTTCTTAATGCATATTGGAGATAGGTAATTTAGTGATTTCATGATTGCAATTTCTATGGAACCCTGAGAATACTGAGTCCCTATATGTGACTATGTTTCCTATGACTTGGGTATTTTCATTTTAATAATTAATTGTAAAATAGTATTTGCGTTGAATATGATCTTCTTCCATTTTCACTAGTTGTGTCAGCCTCTACTTGAAAGTATCTCTGTCAGCACAGCAACTCTCAAACTTGGTACAATGTACTCCTTTGGCATAACAGCTTCCTGTCCATATACTAGTCTGAATCGGGTGTGCCTTGTTATTCGCTTGCAGGTTGTGCGATATTCCCATATCACAACTGATATTTTCTAATCCCAGTCATCTCGATGCAAATTGCATACCTTGGTCAATGCATTCTCCAAAATCTTGTTGAAAGCTTCGACCATTCCATTCACCTGAGGGTGATAGTGAGTCGTCTTCTTATGCTGGATCTGAAATTCTGTAGTTAGCTCAGCAATTACCTTCTTAACAAAATGTGTGCCTTGGTCGCTTAGTAGTATATTTGGACAAACAAATCAGGTGATGACGTTTTCGAACAGAAACTTGACCGCGGTCACAGCAGTACAATCTTTAATAGGCACAGCTTCATCCCATCTGGTCAAGTAGTCTGTCGTAGTGATAATGTAGCGTGCACTAGTTCTCTTCCCTGGCGGGCTGATTGCTCCAACAAAATAAATTGCCCACTTTTCAAATGCTTGAAGGGTTATTTGTGGCATAAGTGGTATCTCATCGCAATGCGATGTTTTTCCTATCCTTTGGAAAATATCACATATCTTGTAGAAGATTTTAGTATCCATGTGTATGGTTGGCCACCATAATCATGCTTGCAATATCCTATGTAGTGTCGCTTTCCCTATGTAGTGTCCTCCTGCAATACCAGCATGTGCTTCACTCATAACCCAAGGTTGTTCATGGTCAAAGAAATAGCGATATAGTATGTTTTCCACACCCAGCTTATATAGATGTCCCGCATTCAATGTAGAATTAGTAGCTCTGACAACCAAGTGTTTCTTTTGGTTATTTTCCATTCCTTCAGGTGCATATCCTGTCCTCAGAAAGTGGATGATGGAATTAAACCCATGGTTCTGGTCATCCATCATGTGGATTACAAATAGTTGTGCATCGGGAAAATTATCTTCTAAGATGGTTGGCTCTTCACCACTCTCTATCCTTGATAGGTGGTCTGGTCCAACATTCGGTCGTCCCGGTTGAACGATGACCTCAAAATTGAACCCTTGAAATAGGAGAAGCCATCTACAGATGTTCCCCCCAACATTGGCTTGTTGACTAGGTATTTCAGCATTGAATGGTCAGTGTACATCTGAAAATGTCCACCCAACAAATAGTGTCGGAATTTCTGAAGCACATAGACCATAGCAAGGCCTTCAATTTTTGTCGTCGTGTAGTTCTTTTCTATTGTTGATAGTTTCCTACTTGCGAAAGCAATAAGATGGTCGAGCGCACCCTCTTTTGGTTGCATCAGAACTATAGCAAGAGTGATAGATGCCACATTGAAATACACATGGAATTCCTTCTTCCAGTCTAGGAATACAAGTATTGGCGTGGTGGCCATTGCAGTCTTCAATTTATCCAAGGTTTCCTAACATTTTGTTGTCTATTGGAACTTTGCATCTTTTTTCAACAGTTTCTCCATAGGTGTAGTGATGGCTGCATATCCTCTTATAAACTTCTAGTGGTAGCCTATATGTCCTAGAACTAATCTGAGTTGTGTGACCAATGTAGGTGGCGGTAAGTCCAATATAACCGCAATCTTTGTGAGGTTGACCAAGATACCGTCGTGACATATGATGTGACCCAACAGCATGCCAAATGACATGCAAAAAATACATTTCTTAGAATTAAGCGTAATCTGATATTGGTGACCATGGTCCAGCATCATGCACAAACTCTCAATATGGTATCATATTAGGCCAAACACAATCCAATCATCAAATTATACCTTAATAAATTTATGAATAAAATCTTTAAAAGAAGAGACTACTATTCTAGAAAAAATAGCAGGTACATCCTTGAGTCCAAAGGGCATTACCATATACTAGTAGCATCCCCATTCAGTGATGAAGGTTGTTTTGTGGCGATCCTCCTTTGCGATTTTGACTTGATGATAGCCCAAAAAGCCATTAGTAAATGAATACATCTCTTGGCCTCCGACACTTTCAAGAAATTCATCCATAAATGGTGTTGGGAATGGATCGTGCAAGCATGCATCATTCAACTTTCTTAAGTCGACATAGATCCTGACTTCACATGTTGTCTTCTTATCCTGGATCACTATAGGGCTGATCCACTCTGACTCTTGAATAGGTTCAATAATCTTGACGTCGAGCATATGGTCCAGTTCTTCTTTTACCCTTTCTTTGTACTTGGAGTTCATCCTATATGGTCGCTACTCACTAGGTTTAGCATCTGGTCGCAGGGGTATTTTCATCTTCCCTAAGTCTCCCACTATTCCCTTCATTTATGAGAATTTGGTAGGGAATAGGCGTTGATATTCATGTAGTAAATCCGTGAGTTTCACAACTATCTCTTCATCCCAATAATCTCCTATATTGGAAAACTTTGGGTTGTTTGATGACCCAATGTTCACTTTCTTAATTTTTAGCGGTTTAAGGAACTGGTCACTTGAGATACCACATCCTTCTACTTTGCATGTGCCTTCAGATTCTGGTATGTTTATGTTAGTTGGATCATCATCTAGGTCTCGATCTAGATTGTAGCAAGCCATCCATTGTTGAATGGTCGCACTGCAGTGGTGACATCAGCCTTGTCAACAGGGATCTCAACAAATATCTTCTCCTTTATCACCTGAAGTGTAGCATCAACTGTAGGGTGCTCATCAATAAATTCAAATGTATGTGCAAACTGCTTAACGAGCCCTTCCCACTCTTTGGTTCCTTGTCACAATTCCATAGATGCATACTAGGTTATAGGTGTCGTTTCCAATGTATGTATGAAATGATGTACCCATTCCTACCTTAGGTATTCTACGAATATGATGTGACAATGATTAAGATGTTCCATAGGGTTTGCTAACCCTGAATACTTATGGTTTACTAGGGTGACCTCTTCTATGAATCTGATTTTTATCAATCTTCTACACTATGGCTATTTTGTTATAGAATACCATCTAGCAGGCGTAGCTTTTAGTGCATGATATAGCATAGAAAAGCGCTACGACTCCATTTCAAGTACTTCAAACTCGTTTAGGAAGGTCACAAGGTTAGGTAAACCCTCATAGGTAGGTAGTTCATGCAGCTCATTCTCCACTTGTCGCAGAGACTCAGTAAATCTTGTGCACCTCCTCTTAGAGACTTCATGTAGTCTATTTTTCCAATTCTCCAAAGCTTCCCCCGAGTCAGATGTGCAGGAACTAGCACTCTTCTAGCTCAGGTTTCCATCCACTGTCATTTTGATGTAGTCTTCTTGTAATGCAGTAACATTGTATATTTGGTCGAGGTAGTCAGCATGTCCATCATTATATACAAGCTCAACGTATCTCTGTCCTTCTAACAGATCAATGTGTGACACCACTCTGATCTCATTATCCTCGAATGAGAGGATCCTCTTCTTGAAGTTTATAATAGTTTGGTTTTCTATAGCCCAATCTATTCTCAATAATGCAGGATATGGGTTTGTGTCATCAACAATATTAATGACTTCAAAGTCCACAAATTTGTGTAATCCTTCAATGTCGATAGGGACTTGACTCAACTGGCCAATGGGTAGGACCTTCGCCTGATTCACAAGTCGCAGCTGGACATAGGACTAGTCCAAGTGTGGATTTCCCATACTTTCCCAGGTTTTCTGCATCAAAATATTGACATCATACCCTAGGTATAAAATGATGTAATCCATGTCATAGTCTCCTATCTGTGCAGTCATTCCTAACTCCCGACTAGTTTTAAACTTCCTTCTCACTTGGTTAACTTTATTTTTAGGTCATGGCTCTATGGGTTTCTCTTCTATTATTTCTTGTAGATATGCAATAACATCTTTATCTTGTATTAGCATTAAACAACTTGAAAAAAAGGATTTTAGCTTACTAACCTTTTGTGGGACATTCCTCTGAAATAGGCGCTGAAATCGTTCAAGCATATGCTTTACTTCTTCTGACGTTGATGGTTATTCTGGCTCCACAAACTCTAGTTGTACCTCCAAGAACACTTCCTTTTGTTCTTAGACATCGAATGATACTTTCTTCTATGTCGTAGGTCGTACCTGCGGTTGCATTTGTTCTTGTGGTTTATCCTGATCAGCTCCAGTTGCATCCCCTCCTCATGTTACAACAATGACATTCATATATCATGGTTCAGCTGCAATCATCTGAACATTTGTGTTAGGATTTGGGTTTGCATTTTTTACAGGGTTAGGTCCTGTGCTGGTCCTTGCTTGCCACTCTGCGATCAACTGAGGACATTGCTCCATGCTATGGT
This sequence comes from Pseudotsuga menziesii, assembly GCA_001517045.1. Taxonomy (NCBI): domain Eukaryota; kingdom Viridiplantae; phylum Streptophyta; class Pinopsida; order Pinales; family Pinaceae; genus Pseudotsuga; species Pseudotsuga menziesii. The sequence continues at coordinate 685,710 of LPNX010040875.1, forward strand.
CATGTCCCTTACATTATGAACATGTCTTCGTAGGTTCTAAGCAATCTTTGGCATAGTGACCCAGTTGTCCACAGTTATAACACGCAACTTGGCCTATTCCTCTACCAAATCCTCCTCTTGTGCCTCTTCCTCTAAAGTTTCCACCACCCCTTCCCTGCAGGTGTGGTTGCTGTGGTGGGTACTGGTTTTGTTGGTAGTGATTTTGTTGTGTGTACGACTGTTGAGGCATGTACTGAGGTTAATACTAATTTTGGTATTGATTAAGTGGGAAATTTGTAGGATGATATGATTCTTGCATTGGTTCATCCTAAGCAAGTCCCTCATTTGTCATTAAGTAGGTGTCAACAATCTTCTCTTTCAAGAGCTAGTATGCTCTACAATATTTTTCTTCATGTCCTATCGAATTACAAAATTTACAAAATATATTTTTTGGGGCACTTACAACCTTTTTCAAATATAAACACTCCTAGTCGCGATTCCCTCTAGATTAGCATATGTGACACCATGGTAGCCCTTGGCCATTTAATGTGGTTGGTGCACCTGACCCGATATAGTTCATGAAGGTTAAGAAATTATCCTTGGTGTGTCCATCTATTCTGCATTTAGTGCACCATAAATATTCTTATGCTTCCTTACCCTTCTTGATGTCCTGAAGCTATATTGTTAGATTATCCAATTGCGATTGAATTTGTACCATTCCCGCGGCACCGTCACCAGTGGGCAAGGCCTCTATATTCATTGCTAACTCAAATGCTTCTGTCTACGATTCAATATTTTGTTGCACTAATGGCCCTAGGATGTGTGGTAATAGTGCAAAAATAAACCATTCTTTATGGTGTACACCTGACATTTGGAAATTTACCTTATCTAACAAAGTTTTAAACTGCTGATCAAAGTCCCATACTAATTCTACGAGTGCTTTCTTTATCTCCTTGATCTCAGTGATGCACTATGACTCAAACTTTGGTTTTCTGAACTCAGAGATCATTGTAGCTCAAATCTCATCCAGAGTCTTTTGAGGTGTTCCAACCGGTGTGACATAGAACTTCATAAACCAATATAGTGCATGACCCCTCAAAGTCATGGTCATTTGTGTCTTATTTATGTCTGCATTATCGAATAATCGAACCATCCAAAAAAAATTGTAGAGGAACCAATGCTGCTATGTATCTTCTGCAGTATTTTATATTGAATGTGGGTAACCGAATGTCCACCCCAGCCATTGAGTTGGTGTTGGGGTTCTCTGGTAAAGGGTTCAAAGGAGGTATACCTTTTGGTGTATTGGTCATAGTACCAGCGTTATCAATATTAGTAGTCCTCTCTAGGGACGAGACTCTATATCTCACGTCTAAGGATATTGTTGGTGTGATGTAATTGTGTCCTGACCTTGGTGTCTCGACAGAGTCTTTAGAGTACTCTAGTCCTTTTGAAATCGGGCTATAGTCCTCCTCTTCATCGCAAATCCTTTGTCTTCATGGGACTGAAGTTCGTGTTCACTCTCCTCGAACAAATTAAAGTTTCATCCCCCTCTTTTGGTTTTTATTCGTTTCCCTGATCTAAATCTCCTTCCACTCCTTAGGAATCCCGCTTCTAATTCAGGTTCTATACTTCCAAAGAACATCTCAGCTCACCCTCTCCCATTTTCTTAAGAGGTCGTCTTTGACATAGCCTCCTTCACATACATGCAACTCAATTATTCAACTACAAGATACCCTTCTCATAGGTGAGCATCTTGATCCATGCACTCATAGATAGCAGGTATCTTCTTCAGGGAAAAAATTTCTTTCTGCTTCACTATATGAAGTTATAGTGTCTATCGCGAACTCAGTAACACATCCTTGTAAGATACTCTCAACCCAAAAACCAACATCTCTAGAGATAACATTCCTTACACTGGTTACCTCATGAACCAACTAATCACTCCATTTGACGGATTATCTTCTTTGGAAATTTGTCTATCTAGTTGCCAATCTTCTCAACCACTCATAAAGTATAATAGGGAATTCTGTGAAGAAGACCTCATGAATACCAGAATATATATACTCGTCTAGCCAGTTCTCTTCACTTAGTCATGTTCCTGCACATTCCTCTTGTGCAAACTATGGAAATTGAACCCAGTGATAGAACAATAACACTCACAACAATTATCAATTGTACATGCAAAATCACTCACAAAAGAGACTGAATATGGAGCTGAACACTAAACTATATTAACTCAGTGTACAATAGCCAACCCTATAACATAATAGGTTGTTACATTAACTAATTACATAAGGGATTCGAATGCACGAGGAGGCAAATCGAATCTAGTCAAAAGCAGGCTTACTAAAATTAAGCAAATCCCCCATAGGTGCATAAAGTAGTTTCCAAATCAGCTAAGGAGCTCACGAATTGGAAAAATCACTTAGGCAAGATAAAAGGTGATGGAATGACAACTCATACATTCTTTTCATAGGAGAAAAGAGTGGAGGATGTGGAGGACAAAAAACTAGTTAACCTCACCTAGTCAAACTTTCCAATTTCCTTAAAGCACTGAAAAAGCAGGCAATAAAGCAGAAAAAGCAGAAGGGGACCTAGGAGACCAGGAATAAAGCAGAATTGATTCCTTGAGGTTTCCCAAGAACTACATGAGTCAAAATAGGAAGTTTTGACCACTATGGATAGGTAAATGACAACTTGCATAAGGTGGAATCATGAAACTAGGCAAATAAGACAAAAATGATTAATTTAATGTCTAAGGTAGCTAACTATGGGTTGATTATTCTAACACCCCCCTTAAGCCTAACTTATGACTAATATATCAGAAAATTATAGGGCCTAGCAACAAGGCTTATTCACTCTTTACATACTGCATGTCCAATTAAACAAGGAAAGAGGCAAAAACCACATGGGAAAATCCTCCCTTAAACATGGACTGTAAAACAAAATTTGGAAATCTTCTCTTCACTCATGCTTCACAGCATGATCAGCAATCCCCAGCAGTGATTTGAGATTGCTGAAGGTATTCTCACAAAATTCTTTGGTGAAGATATCAGCTACTTGTTCTGAAGATGAACAGAAGAGTAGGTGAATGGTGCCATCATGCACAAGCTCTCTGATGTAGTGCATATGGATCTCAATGTGTTTGGTTCTCTGATTCTGAACTGGATCATTGAAGATTCAAATGGTACTCTGGTTATCATAGTAGATGGTAGTTGAGTACTCTGATTCGAAGCCACACTCTCCAAGTAACGCCTGCAACCATAAACATTGAGTTGCTACATTGACAACTCCTCTGTACTCTGCTTCTGTAGATGAGAGTGCAATGGAACTCTGTTTCTTGCTTGACCAGCTGATTGGCCCTTCTGCAAGCATGAACACATATCCTGATGTGGAATTCTTGTCTGTGCTATCACCTTCCCAATCACTGTCAGTAAACCCAATCAAATCAAGATCAGATTTTGCTTTATAGAAGATCCCATGTGTCCTTGTTCCCTGAACAAAGTTAAGGATCCTTTTGGCTGCTTTCCAATGGATCTCATGAGGCTGATCCATGTAGCTAGAAGCCACACTTACTGCATAAGAAATATCAGGTCTAGTATGTGTAAGATACAACAAACATCGAATCAATTGCCTATACAGTGTATTGTTTACCATAGGTGAAGAATCAACTTCTTCCAGCTTCACTCCTGAAAGGAAAGGAGTCTTGCTTGGTTTGCAGTCCTTCATTCTGAATTTGTTGAGCAAATTGAAGGCATATTTGGACTGGTGCACCTTGATTCCATATTTGGTTTGAGCAATCTCAAGCCCCAAGAATTGGCTTAAGAGCCCCAAATCTGTCATGGAGAAGGCTTGGTTCATTGCACCCTTCAAGGAAGCAATCTCATCCTTTGAGCTTCCTGTAATGAGAAGGTCATCAACATATAACACAATGATCATTAATGAACCATTAATTAACTTCAAATAGACATTTGGATCTGATTTGCACCGAACAAAATTCAGTGATAGCAAGAAGCTATCAATCTTGGCATACCAAGCCCTGGGGGCTTGCTTTAGCCCATACAATGACTTTCTCAACCTGCACACAAGAGATGGGTTATTAGAAAATACTTGAGGCTGATGCATGTATATCTCTTCAGTGAGATCTCCATTCTGGAAGGCACATTTTACATCCATGTGATGTACCTCCCATTGATTTGAAGCTGCAATGGCTAAGGCTAGCCTGATGGAGTCCATCTTTGCCATTGGTGCAAAGGTCTCATTGTAATATATGCCATGAACCTGTGAGTAGCCCTTGGCTACCAATATGGCCTTGTACTTCAGAGGTGAACCATCAGCAGCAAATTTGGTCTTGTACACCCACTTACACTGAACTAGCTTCCTCCCTGGGGGAAGATCCACTAGCTCCCAAGTGTTGCTCTTCTGGAGTGAGCTGAACTCTTCATTCATGGCTGCTTTCCATCTTGGATATCCCACTGCATATTCATATGTCTGAGGATCTTATTCCACCATCAGATATCATTTCTCAGCAAACATAGGATCCTTCATGCACAGACCACTCTCAAATTGAGATCTAGTCCTCTAAGGGTCATTGGGATTCCCAACTAGCTCTCCTGTTGCATGAAGTGTCTTGGATTCCCATTTTGGCATTGTAGGGATGTTAGGATCTGCAATAAACTCATCACTATAAGACATATCAGAATCAGCATGTTCAACAATCTCTTCACTTACTTTCAGAGGTTCTGGTGGTGAAGAGGCTTCTCCCACTTCCACTGCTGCTAGGGGTTCTTCTTGAAACTGAACACACCTTTCAATGAAGGATTTTTTTGTACTCAAATTTATCAGCTTGTACCATTTTGAAGATTTAGAGTACCCAACAAATAAAAACTCTTGGCTTTGGGGCCGCAAAGCCTTCCTCTTTTCTGTTGGAATTCTAGCCCAAGCCCTTGAGCCAAAAATCCTGAAATGGGTCACATCTGGCTTGTGCCCACTCAATGCTTCGAAAGGAGTCATTCCATCAAGATTTTTATGAGGCACAGTATTCTAGATATAGGCTGCACAGTTTATAGCTTCAGCCCAGTAATTTTGTGGCAAAGTTTTGGCCTCCATCATGCATGTTGCCATCTCCTTCAGTGATCTGTTCTTCCTCTCAGCAACACCATTCTGCTATGGTGTGTAAGGGATAGAATGCTGCATCTGAATACCTGCATCTGCACAATATTGAATAAACTTAGACTTGACATACTCACCACCATTTTCAGATATGAGGACCTTGAGTTTCCTCCTAGACTGGTTTTCAACCAAAGCCTTAAAGACTTTGAAGAGGCCAATAACTTCAGACTTGTATTTCAGGAAGTAAACCCAGCAATACCTGGAAAAGTCATCTATGAAATTCAATGCATATTTGGCCTGACTCATGGACATATGAGGGAATGG
>LPNX010040875.1:691368-702939 GCA_001517045.1 Pseudotsuga menziesii
GTATATTTTCTTCTTCATGCAGGAGCTCTTGGTATGATTTCCCTTACTACAGTATGCGCACTTGCTCATTTCTCCTTTATTCTTCTTCTTCTGGTTATTCTTCTTGGAACCTTGTGGCTCCTCCGGAGACTTGTTCTTGTCTCTCTTTTTCTCAGGTGGCCTTTTAGCTTTCTTTTTTCTTTTTGAATCCACCTTCGAATCTCCAGCAACCAGAGCTTGGTCTTTGGATGGTTTGATGGTGCCCATCATCACCAACTTGTCTTGTTCTTGTGTGAGAGATTCCATGAAATCTGCAAGGCTAGGCATCTTCCAGGTTCGAGTTGTCAACTTTGTGGCATAAAAGGTTGAAACAAACACTGAATAGTCAGGTCCAAGCTTCAAGAGTATGGCCAAGACCAGCTAATCATCCTTCTTTTTGATCCCACATTGTTTTAGCTGCAAAACATGTGCTTTGAATTTGGAGAAATAGAGTTGCAGAGATTCAGAGCTACTGGGACTCAGGGAAATCAGCTCATTTTTTATTTGATGTCCCCTCATCTCATCTGTCTTTCCAAAAAGATCAGTAATCTTCTCCCATACTTCATTCGGTGATTTCAATCCATCAATATGGAAAAGGAGGTCTCTGGAAATACTCAGACACAAGAGACCATAGGCCTCATCCCTCCTGTTGTGCCATTTTATCTTCTCTGCAGCTGCATTGGGCTCTGCTTTTGTTTCCATAGTCACCCTGTAGAGGCCTTTCTCTCTAAACATTATCTCCATCTATGCTTTCCATTCAAATAAGTTGAAGGGAGTCAATATTATCTTCTGAGATTGATCCATAACTCAGAAATTGTCCCGGCTGTCAGTAGAAGGCTCCCAGTCACTGATGTCGAACCTGCAAAACAAATTTGAAGGAGAGAAATCGATCTATAATGGCTCTGATACCATGTGGAAATTTAACCCAGTGATAGAACAATAACACTCACAACAATTATCAATTGTACATGCAAAATCACTCACAAAAGAGACTAAATATGGAGTTGAACACTAAACTGTATTAACTCAGTGTACAATAGACAACCCTGTAACATAATAGGTTTCTGCATTAAATAATTAATAAGGGATTCGAATGCATGAGGAGGCAATTCGAATCTAGTCAAAATCATGCTTACTAAAATTAAGCAAATCCCCCATAGGTGCATAAAGTAGTTTCCAAATCAGCTAAGGAGCTCATGAATTGGTAAAAGCACTTAGACAAGATAAAAGGTGATGGAATGACAACTCATACATGCTTTTCATAGGAGAAAAGAGTGGAGGATGTGGAGGACAAAAAACTAGTTAACCTCACCTAGTCAAAGTTTCCAATTGCCTTAAAGCACTGAAAAAGAAGGCAATAAAACAGAAAAAGCAGAAGGGCGCCTAGGAGACCAGGAATAAAGCAGAATTGATTCCTTGAGGTTTTCCAAGCGCTACATGAGTCAAAATAGGCAAGTTTGATCACTATGGATAGGTAAATGACAACTTGGATAAGGTGGAATCATGAAACTAGGCAAATAAGACAAAACTGATTAATTTAATGTCTAAGGTAGCTAACTATGGGTTGATTATTCTAACACAAATGCTAGCATTTCAGAGTCCAACCAATATTCTATCTTTTTCTTCATCGGATGCCACAACATTTCCCTCGACTGAAACGATTAAGGGTCCCGACAACGAAACCATTTATCATCTTCTATCACCTTCCTATCTCAACCCGCGGTTCAACATCACCACAATACCAACAATAAACCACAAGACATCGACCTGATAGAGTAAATCCGTTAGCAACACCTGCTAGGTAGGCGTAGTCTCACTCGAGATATCTAATGGGTAACTACCAAAACCATGTTTCCGTAGTTGGTGAGGGATTATAGTCCCTTGATGTGTGGCCAAGGTGCTCAATGAGGGAAACTTAGATGGCTGGACGATTCCTGCATGACTGAGCACAACTGTATGTCAGCGCACATGACACGACCTAGTATTTAACATTAACAACTAGCGCAACTTGTGCAACGTAGTTGATCCTCCCAACTAACAGGCCACTTGTGACTTATATTTCAACTTACAGAATTAAGTAAAGCTTACTTGGGAATTCTAACAATTCTTTAGCAATTATTCATTCACTAGTTAACAATATGGTACTAGGCATTCAACAATAGCTCATCATCATACAGTAAGAAAATAACAACCATTCACATAAACATGTGCAACATCAATCAACCATTTAAACACAAAGAATAACATGGAAACCCATCTGGGAAAAACCACCAAGGTGCTCTTCATCTATCATGAGAAATGGGTATATCACGTTGTAGTCTGCGACTTACAGACTGATCTTATGATATATATTCATGACTCATACTTCTTGCTCTCATGCTCTCTAGTTTTTTCTTATATCTACTCCTACTGATCTACACACAGCTTGGATCGACTCTACTATCTACCTTCTCTGCACTCAACTACAGATTCCTTCTACTCCTAGCGGTTAGTTCACACAGCTGCAAGATCCATGGCTCAACGTCCTTCTACTACTACTAGACTCTTCTCTGAGTCTTCTTCCCTCCTACCGTACTTCCTTAAAAAAACTGAGTAACTTAGCAAATGAACAACCAACGAACCAACAACAGTAATAACCAATGAAAAATAAACAACCCTTATACACTGAATGGGTTCTTCTTATTTATAACTTATATCAGACCACGCAGGGTCTACTACATACTGCTTATCAGTTACAGGTCGTGATCAGCCGTCAAAACAGGCTATCATGGACTGACACAAGGCACTATCATCTTGACTTACAAATATTCTTCCATATGTGCGTGGTCGTAGGCTTATGCCGTCTTTAATGACCACGATATTCACCTGTCATTTTATAGCCATTATCACTTGTACACATGTACGCTTGCCTTTCCTCTATCATGCGCATGTTTATTCCTCCTGTGCTGGTCCCTTTGCTTCCTTCATGGCCTTCCTTCCTTCCTGTTGTGTGCACAATGTACCTTTGCTTGTGCATGAACTTATTTCTTGTGCTCCTTTCCCATCCCAACAAGCTATGCATCCTTGTGGCTCTCCCTCTTTTGGGGAAAGAAGGGTTTTTTGGGGTTGAAGAATGTAAAATCTATTTAAGTTAGGGTTTGGATCTGATATGTTTCGGTGTATGTTTTGGGTGTAATGTCCCCAAAAATTGAAAATATTTTTTTTTTCATTAGGGTAGTATGAACTACCTAGGCATGGACATTATTGGACTTGCAGAATATAACGTACACTAAATGTACCACTGATTTATTGTAAGTTGTTCTTATGTTCTACTTATTTCTTTCAGTTATGTTTGTTACTGTATTTTACATTATGATGTCATAAATTGGATTACTAGGCTATTCTCATGTGTTAACATTGCAGTGTATGTGTAGTTACTTTGATTATGTACTTCTTTGCTATCATCATGAGTTTACTTATTATTTACATGTTCTAACTTAACTTTTTTCTTGGAACCAAAGTGGGCAGAGTGGCAGGACTAGTTCTCCCATGTAACTGACGGAGAGGTAAAGTTTCTACTTGTCTAGTAGGCTTACTTAGTTCAGTTTGAACTAAGGAAATCTTAACTTGTTTACGTGCAGGTGTACTTACACTCGCAACTAGTGACACCTACTAATCATTATTATTGCTTCGTACATACTTGGTTTAGTGACAAGGTAATTACCACGATTATTCCTTTTAAGACCTAGACTGCTTATCTAAGTGACACTTATTATTCATTATGAGTTACTGATCAATTGTTCATATTTTAACCTAGATGTATTTCATATTTATTTTATTAAGGGTATTAACATATCTTGTTATTTCTCTTGTCAGGTTTACAAACCTTTGTTTAAAGACCAATTATTGGCTTTATGAAAACAATGGTTACCATGGCATAATTCATATTCCATCATTCTAAGCTCATTGCCTAAGGAGGAAGATAAGCCAAGGTTTAAAGGCTTAGCGTATAATGTAAACCATGCATATAATTCCTTATACCCTTACACATTGGGGTTTTAACACTATGCAATGGAAAAGGTGGCAAACGATATTGTGTTGTTTACAAACTATAGAGATATGGGTTTTAACATTGATAATGGACACTACGTTGGTGTCATTAATGCGTATTGGGGATTGTGGCAGCCCAAAAATAGGGTTTGGCTCCACGATGGGCTTGTCATTTCATTTTTTTTGTTGGTTGTTTTGTCCTGACTCTACGTAGTGGGTGAAGGCGACCTATAGGGCATCGAAGGTATGGTATCGTTCAGTTTCACTGTGTTGTCGTTGGTTTGTTGATTACTATGGGTAATCATACTTCTCATTCTCGTTGTTTTGTTGTGGTTGCAGGTGACAAGTCTTGCGAGAAGGTGTATGGATCGTAGCATAACTGTGAGCCACGGTCCAACATTACCAATATGGTAATCCTGCTATTCAAGTCGTACTCACCACCTCTTGGCCTTAATCCTGGGTTTTAACTTACCGAGGTTAGGGTTTCGGTTATGTATTTTTGTTGGCCTTCGGGTTTGTATTTAAATGAAATGGAATGTAATGTAAAGAGGGATTTTATTTGTAAAGTGAAACTTGAGACCTTTAACAGGATCTGCGTGTAAATTGTGATTTCGAGGTTTTTACTTATAAATGTACACAGTGGCAGCACCATTGCTTGCAATGTTGCCACAACTATTGGATGACTATGTAGACTTGATTGAAGAATTAATATTTTGGGTGTACAAATCTATGCTATGCTATTTGTTATTTAAACTTGGGTTTTGTGTGGCATTCGCCTTCGTGGATGGTCTTTGTATAAATGATTCCATTTATTAGCTTATTTATGATAAATAGAAAAGTTGACAGCGTATGGCTTGGGGCCATGCCGTGGATGGCTTAGGCACTTTCCATGGAAGCTGCAAAATTGTAGACTGTTTATATTTTACATTTTGGTTTTTATATAGTGCAATGTGGAAAGCAAGGAAGTTGTGGGTGAAAACCCTGGATGGATATATTTGTTGTAGGTGGTTTTGTTGACAATGCATAAGAGATTTATTTATATTTACTGTGTAGTTTATTTATAATCTGTGGCTATGTAAATGCAGCATATAGATTAGTAAAGGTCTTACGACCTCTGTGTAATGATTTTTGTTTTGGTTTACATCCTATGTGTAGAAGGATGAGGTTCTCACGACCTTGTTGTAGTGAATTTATTTTAATTTTACAGCCCGTATACAATCTGTGTATAGCATGGCCTTGATAAATGTAGAATGACTCTACAAGATTAAAATCCTGATCATTGTTGATACAATCAGTTGTAATAAATGGGTGGTTGCGATTTGGGGCTTAAGTGCCCACAGGATTCGATTCTTTCCATCTCTTGTATAATTACTTGGACTGTTATAAGATTATGATGAGGTTTATAAATTGTTTCCTATGTATTAATGTTTTGTTGTCGATTTTAATACAAATGGCACCATAGTTTATGTAAGAGAAATGGCAATGGTTGTCTACAGGATTTGTTCCTACAACCTCAATGTAATTATATGCTTTTAATTGTTTATATGAAAGGAAGGTAGGGATTATTCAAATGATTACTGCATATAATTTATAATGTGGATTTTATTCGGGCCTTTGTAACTTATGAATGCGATTCTTATGGTGCACTTTTATAATAGTATAGAGCTGTGTATTTAAGGTAGAAAAAGGAACTTGATCTTTAGACCAATGAATGGTCTCGATACTTACTATGCTTATTTGCTTATGATGATGTTATTTGAATGGAAATGGTTTGGTATTTAGCATATATTTAGTTATGAAGACCTTGAAAGGTCTTCCCTGATTTTTTTCTTAGATTTAATATGATACTGATAGCTAGATTTATAATTCTATTTTATAGTTGTTATATATATATATATATATATATATGTATATACCAATAGTTTACTGGTTATATACCAATATTATTATTAGTTAGTTTTCTTATTATTAGAAGTAGATGATACTAAATTAAATCTAGGTTTTAATGGCAGCATAGATCTAAACAGGTAATTCTTCAAACATGGATCTGCTGACAAATGAAATATGTAAGTAGAGTATATAGGCAAAAGAACAGATAGGTAATAGATCTGAAATAAAACCTAGTTTTAAATTAACACAGTTTCAATAGTAAAAGTAATACAGGAATAAAACTAAGGTGCAAACCCTTGATAAACATTTATACACAAATTAAAAATGTACATGTAAACTAATGAATAAACCCTGGATAGATATAGAATAGAAAATAACTTACAGCTTAGGTTTATAATTTAAAATTTAAACCCTAGAAGATTTAAACAGATAACCAAACACATAGGTTTAGGAAGTGTAATGTAATCATTTACCTAACATAGCTAGCATTGATTCTAGAAAAATGGAACAGGTGATCTAGGGCTTCATACATGTAAATTTGAGGCTCCTTTAATGGCTGAACCTACACACTCAAATAACTAGCATTAACAATTCATAGGCAGATCTGACCTCTATATTAGATGACCGAATCGCTTGGAAAATACCATGTTCCACCCAACCATGACCCAAAACCATTCCTGGTTTCAATCCGGATCCCCCTGATCTGAACTCCAACATGCAAGTAGCTTAGAGATCATAAGGTAGGGTTTCCTATCTAGTATATCAAGTCTGGATCAGTTCTCCTTTTTCCTTCCAGGGAAATGTTCTCCAAGAATTCACTTGAAAGAAAACAGGCAGACTAATGACTCCCACAATATAGATCAAAACACCAAGCCTTTCCTTGGCTTGAGACTTTATAGACATGCTTTTTAGTCAAAGGGACAGTTAAATCAAGAAACCTTGATTTCTTGATTTAACCCTTTTTAAATTAATTTGAGTAATTTTTAATACTTTAACTTAAGAACTTTCAACTAGTTTCTAATTAGACTTTTATAGGTATCGTACTATTTATTATCTTTTAATAATAATAATAATGGATCGAGCTTTCCTTTCTTTCTTTCATCATTGATATTATTACTATATATTTATTCTTTAAACATACCATGTATTAAAATATATAATAATATAACATTTGTTAACATTTGTCTTTGGGAATCATATACTATGATCCCTAGACTTAATGGCAGTCCTTCATTTGTTAATTTTCATATGCTTAACTAAGACATCAGTATATCATTTCATTTTTCATAATAAAAGCATATAAAACAGGATCACTGAAAGAAACAGTATCACAAGAACAACACAGATTTATCCTGGGAAAACCCTAAAGGGAAAAACCCAGCAAAATCTTCCTCAATATAGATGCCCCAAAAAGGAAAAAAGTTAAAACCAACAAGGAGATCAAAAACCTGATTCTCCTCCTTCTCCAGCAACTCCTCTCCTCCACAAGTGCGCTATTCCAAGTGAGTGTGTGTCTCAAATGAGGAGCACTACACCTCTATTTATATTCATCCGTTCACTTAAGTTAACTCATTTGACATGTCAGCTCAAGTTAAATCATGTAGGCTCGAGTTACACATGTAGGCTCAAGTAACCACACTAGGGTGCTGATGACCCACCTTTACAATTAGAGGGGACTACCTCATGACTCTTATTAGTTCTTCCGATTAGGAGCATCGGGGTACAATGTAATACAAGTGGTTCTCCTCGTAGGACCACCGGGGACCACAAAAAGATACATATAGAATATTCTTCGAAGTTACAATATTTCAACACTCCCCCTTAACGAGAAGGGTATTCTACAGAAACATCAACAACAACAAGAGTTGAGATAGGGGACATCATCAACATCAGCAGGGTAACACATCTATAAATCATTGGAAGCTTTTCAACATCATGTAGTCTTCATCTTCAATCATCAGCAACATCTTCAGTCTTTGATCTGCAACATCTTCAACATTTTGATCTTTCAATTAGCAACGAAATCTTCAGCACTTGGACCTTTCGATCAGCAACATCTTCATCACTTTGACTATTCGATCAGCAACAACATATTCATCATTTTGAATTTTCAATCAGCAACATCTTCAGCACTTTGACTTTTCGATCAGCAACAACATCTTCAGTATTTTGTCCTTTCGATCAGCAACATTTTCAGCATTTTGACTTTTCGATCAGCAACAACATCTTCAGTATTTTGTCCTTTCGATCAGCAACATTTTCAGCATTTTGACTTTTCGATCAGCAACAACATCTTCAACACCTTGACCTTTCGATGAACAGTAACATCTTCAGTACTTTGATCTCTCGATCAGCAATATCATCATCAACACTTTGCCCTTTTGATCAACAGCAACATCATCATCATCATATTCTGATCTGTCGATCATAATCATCATCACATTCTGATCTTTCGATTAGAAACATCATCATCATAGAAACATCATCATCATACTCTGATATTTCAATCAGAAACATCATCAACATACTCTGATCTTTTGATCATAAACATCATCATCATACTCTGATCTTTCGATCAAAAACATCATCATCATACTCTGATCTTTCGATCAAAAACATCATAATCATAGCGTGTCATCATCATACTCTGATCTTTTAGATCAGTACGTCATCATCATCATACTCTGATCTTTCGATCAGTACAACATCATCATCATCAGCAACAACCTGCAATCCACAACTCAAAGACAAAAAGTCTTTGGATCACTTTTGGACTTAAAGTCCAGGGATGATACAATCCCACCACATTCTCGATAACCAAAGTTACCGGATTGATTACGGGAGAATCAGTCCCTATCACTTTAGGACTAAGTCCAAGGACGATGCAATCCTACCACATTCTCGACGACCGAAGTCACCGGATACAATTACGGGATAATCACTCCCTATCACTTTAGGACTATGTCCAAGGATGATGCAATCCTACCACATTCTTGAGGACCGAAGCCACCGGATCTTCTATGGACAGATGTCCCAGGATGATACAATCCCTCTTCATTCTCGAAGACCAAGGTCTCCATATCACTTTAGGGAAGGTTCCCAAGGATGATACAATCCCATCACGTTCTCGATGACCGAGGTCATCGGATCTATTATGGACAGATGTCCCGGGATGATACAATCCCTCTTCATTCTCGAGGACCAAGGTCTCTGGATCACTTTAGGGAAAATGCCCAGGGATGATACAATCCCACTGCAACATCAGTACTCCCCCTTTCGAGGAAGGTCTATCCGAACAACACCAAGCTTGTCTCTAAAGTGTTCGAACTCTACTCGAGGCAGAGGCTTCGTCAGTACATCATCATCCAAACCATCATCATCTACATCTTCAATATCTGAATACTGATCTATCACCATCTGTATCTCTAGTATGTGAATACTAAAAGCATCATCATCTATATCTTTAATATGGGAATACTGAAACATCATCATCTCTATATTCAGTATAGAAATACTAAATCACCATCATCTGCATCTATAGTATCATTATCTTCATCTTATCTTGTATTTAGAAATACCGAATTTCTACGTGTTATGTGGAACACAGGGTTCTTTGTCATCACAACTGTGGTTATTACATAGAATCATTGTTGTATCCATCTTCAGGTCAAAGAGACCTGATATCGGCTTCTGAAGCCATATGGCTTCATAACATAGTAGAGCAATCTGCTATGTATTCTGCTTCAACCGTGCTAAGAGAAACACTGGATTGTTTCCTCCTAAACCATGAACTCATAGCAGAACTCAAAGCATATACCTGATTTGATTTTCCTATCTGAGATACTTCCAGCCCAATCTGCATTTGTGTAGCCATACAATCTATACTCATGGCTACCATCATAGTATAGACCAAAGTCTATAGTCCCTTTCAGATATCTCATCACATGTTTTGCAGCTACTAGGAGAACTCGTCTTAGTTTGAACAAGATATTGACTTAAGGTGTTCACAGCAAAACAAATGTCTGGTCTGGTATTTGTTAAGCACATCAGTGACTCAATGATCTGTCTATAGTGAGTCACATCCACTAACTCTAATGAGTCATCAGCTAACAGTTTTAGGTTGGAATCCATGGGTGTGGCCATGACTTTTCATTCCAACATATTGAATCTCTTCAATATCTCTACCACATACTTTCCCTGGTTGAGAAATATTCCTTCTGAACTTTGCCATACTTCAAGACCTAGGAAATAATGCATTAACCCAAGGTCTTTCATCTCAAATTCTTCTGCTAGTTTCTTCTTGCTTTCCATGATCTGTTTCTCATTCCTTGTTAAGAATAAGTCATCCAAATATAGTAATAGAATGACAGGTACATCTTCTACAACCTTGTAGGAAAGGTTAGGATCGACTTTACTCTTGGCAAATCCCATGCTCATCAGGAAACTATCTATTCTTCCACACCAAGCTTTGGGAGCTTGCTTAAGGTCATAGAAGGCCTTCTTCAACTTGCATACTTGATTCCTTCTGTCTTCAACTTCAAATCCTCGTGACTATTTAATGTAAGACTCTTCCTCAATCATACCATTAAGGAAGGCTTGTATTTACTTCATCATGGAAGAAACTACCATGATAGTTTTGAAGGAAGTGCACCTTGCTACCAGGAGTAAGTGTCTCTTCAGAATTAATTCCCTCTTACTAATAGAAACTTCTATCCACAAATCTTACCTTACTTCTATCAGCAACATATCTTATCTTGCAAATCCATTTGGAAGATACCACATTCTTGCTTTCCGGTTTGAGTACTATATCCCAAACATCATTCTAGTATCACAACATCTTCTATGAGTTTGTCTTCTCAGGTCATCAACATATCCTAGTCTTCTGCATTCAACCTTGAAGGTTGGAACCCACTTTACTCTTGGTAAAGTCTTGATCCATCACAAAGCTATCCATCATGTCATACCATGTCAAACTTAGATATAATTTTCTGTAGTCACTTCCCCTGAAGTGGAGTATCATATTCCCTCTTCATTATGTACAGGTGGTTCTATGCTTGATATATACTGGTCAATAGAGTATGTCATGTCATAGTCTATTCTTTATGGGGAGAATCACGAACCTTGCTTTGTACACTTGTTCCATCATATCGTATACATCATTCCCCATGATCAACTATTATTCTTTGATCATAGCTTCTTTCATAGCATTCTTTTCTTCATCTTGAGTTATCTCTTGTCCCCATGGTGGTCTTCATCCTTCAAGGTGGATCTACCATTCTCCGAAGCTCTTTCTTTCGTCATGGTGTCTCTGACCCTGGGAGCTTCAGATTCATGTTTATTGGAGTGAATATTGAATTGTCATCACTTGTTCTTCGGAACAAGTCTCATCCTTTTTTTCTTATAGGAGGTTGTACATGACTTTTCCTACATTTCAAATGCACCAATTGCATGGTTAGAACTATTTCATAAAACATATGCGTAACGACAAATTCTTATGCATCATGCAACTGTTTAGTCAATACAACATTCATCCAGATCTCACATAAACTTTCTAGATGCCTTCCATCTCCACCATGACATTATTGAGATTGTGCACTAATCCAATATGTCAGCAAAGAGGTTTGATAAGTAGCA
>LPNX010040875.1:713137-723452 GCA_001517045.1 Pseudotsuga menziesii
TAAAAAACTTCATTAGGCTAGTATGAACTACCTAGGCATGGACATTATTGGAGTGGCGGAATATAACGTACACTAAATGTACCACTGATTTATCTTAAGTTGTTCTTACATTCTACTTCTTTCTTTCAGTTGTGTTTGTTACTGTATTTTATATTATGATGTTGTAAATATTATTACTAGGCTATTCTCATGTGCTTACATTGCGGTGTATGTGTAGTTACTTTGATTATGTACTTCTTTACTATCGACATGATTTTACTTATTATTTACATGTTATAACTTAACTTTGTTCTCGGAACCAAAGTGGGTGGAGTGTCGGGACTAGTTCTCCCATGTAACTCACTGAGAGGTAAAGTTTCTTCTTTTCTAGCAGGCTTACTTAGTTCAATTTGAACTAAGGTGCTCTTAACTTTTTTACATGCCTGTGTACTTACACTCGTAGCTAGTGACACCTACTGATCGTTATTATTGCTTCGTACATACTTGTTTTAGTGACAAGGTATTTACCATGATTATTCATTTTAATACCTAGACTACTTATCTAAGTGATATGTTTATTATTCATTATGAGTTACTGATCAATTGTTCGTATTTTAACCTGGATGTATTTCATATTTATTTTATTAAGGGCCTTAAAATATCTTGTTATTTCTCTTGTAAGGTTTACAAACCTTTGTTTAAATACCAATTCTTGGCTTTATGAAAACAATGGTTACCATGGCATAATTCATATGCCATGGTTCTAAGCTTATTGCCTAAGGTGAATTATGCCATGATTCTAAGCTTATTTCCTAAGGAGGAACATAAGCCAAGGTTTAAAGGCTTAGCGCCTAATGTACATCGTGCATATAATGCCTTATACCCTTCACTAAACTATGGGGTAGTGAATATATACATTGGTCTAAACGTTACACATTGGGGTTTTAACACTATGCAATGAAAAAGGTGGAAAACGATATTGTGTTGTTTAAAAACTATAGAGATGCAGGTTTTAACATTGATAATGGGCACCAAGATGGTATCATTAATGCGTATTAGGGATTGTGGAAGCCCAAACATAGGGTATGGCTCCACGATGGGCTTGTCATTTTGTTTTGTTTGTTGGTTGTTTGGTCTCGGCTCTACGTAGTGGGTGAAGGCAACCTCCAGGGAATCGAAGTTATGGTATCATTCTATTTCACTACGTTGTCATTGGTTTGTTTCTTACTATGGGTAATCATACTTCTCATTCTCATTATTTTGTTGTGGCTGCAAGTGATAGGTTTGGAGAGAAGGTGTATGGCTTGTATTGTGACTATGAGCCACAGTCCAGCATTACCAATATGGTAAGACTTCTATTCAAGTTGTACTCACCGCATCTTGGCCTTAAGCCTGGGTTTTAACTTATCAAGGTTGGATTTTGGGTTATGGAGTTTTGTTGGCCTTCGGGTCTGTATTTAAATGAAATGGAATGTAATGTAAAGAGGGCTTTTAGCCGTAAGGAAAAACTTGAGACCTTTAACAGGCTTTGCATGTAAATTGTGATTTCGAGGTTTTTATTTATAAATGTACACAGTGGTAGCACCATTGCTTGCAATGGTTCCACAACCATTGGATGACTGTGTAGACTTGATTTAAGACTTAATTTTTTGGGTGTACAAATATATGCTGCGTTGTTTGTTATTTAAACATAGGTTTTGTGTGGCATTCACCTTCGTGGATGGTCTGTGTATAAATGCTTCCATTTATTGGCTTAGTTATGATAAATAGAAAAGTTGACAGTGTATGGCTTGGGGCAATGTCGTGGATGGTTTAGGCACTTGCCATGGTAGCTGCGAAATCGTAGATTGTTTAGATTTTACATTTTTGTTTTTATATATTGCAATGTGGAAATCAAGGAAGTCATGGGTGCAAACCCTGGATGGATATCGTTACTATAGGTGGTTTCGTTGACAGTGCATAAGATAGTTATTTATATTTACTGTGTAGTTTATTTATAATCCGTGGCTATGTAAATGCATCGTATATATTAGTAAAGGTCTTACGACCTCTATGTAATCATTTTCATTTTGGTTTACAGCCTGTGTGTAGAAGGATGAGGTTCTCATGACCTCCCTGTAGTGAATGTATTTTAATGTTACAGGTTGCATACACTCTATGTATAACATGGCCTTGATAAATGTAGAATGACTCTACATGATTCGAATCCTGGTCGTTGTTGATAGAATGAGTTGTAATAAATGGGTGGTTGCGATTTGGGGATTAAGTGCCCATAGGATTCAATTCCTTCCATCTCTTGTACAATTAATTGGATGGTTATAAGATTATGATGAGGTTTATAAATTGGTTCATGTCTATTAATGTTTGTTGTAGATTTTAATACAAAGGGCATTTTAGTTTCTGTAAGAGAAATGGCAATGGTTGTCTACATGATTCGTTCCTATGACCTTAATGTAATTACATAGTTTTAATTCTTTATATGTAACCAAGGTAGGGATTATTGAAATGATTACTCCGTATAATTTATAATGTGTATTTTATTCATGCCTTTGTAACTTATGAATGCGATTCTTAAGGTGCACTTTTATAATAGTATAGAGCTGTGGATTTAATGTAGAAAAAGGAACTTGATCTTTAGGCCAATGAATGGTCTCGATACTTACTCTACTTGTTTTCTTATGATGATGTTATTTTAATGGAAATGGTTTGGTATTTAGCATATATTTAGTTATGCAGACCTCGAAAGGTCTTCCCTGATTTTTGTCTTAGATTTAATATGGTGCTGATAGCTAGATTTATAATTCTATTTTATAAATGTTATTTGTATTATTATTATTATTATATATATATATATAGATAGATATATATCTATTCACCACTAGTTTACTTGTTATATACCAATAGTATTCTTAGTTAGTTTTCTTGTTATTAGAAGTAGATGATACTAAATTAAATCTAGGCTTTAATGGCAGCATAGATCTGAACATGTAATTATTCAAACATGGCTCTACTGACAAATGAAATCTATCAGTAGAGTATATAGGCCAAAGAACAGATAGGTAATAGATCTAAAATAAAACCTAGTTTTCAATTAACACAGTTTCAATAGTAAAAGTAATACAGGAATAAAACTAAGGTGCAAAACCTTGATAAACATTTATACATGAATTAAAAATGCATAAGTAAACTAATGAATAAATCCTGGATAGATTTGGAATAGAAAATAACTTACAGCGTAGGGTTATAATTTAAAATGTAAACCCTAGAAGATTTAAATAGAGAACCAAACACATAGGGTTAGGAAATGTAAGGTAATCATTTACCTAACATAACTGGCACTGATTCTAAAAACATGGAACAGGAAGTCTAGGGCTTCATACCTTTAAATTTGAGGCTTCTTTAATGGCTGAACTTGCACACTCAAATAAATAGCATTAACAATTCATAGGCAAATCTGACGTATGTATTAGATGACCGAATCACTTGGAAACTACCACGCTCCACCCAACCATGAACCAGAACCATTCCTGGTTTCAATATGGATCCCCTCGAGATGAAATTCAACATGCAAGTAGCTTAGAGCTCCTAAGGTAGGGTTTCCTATCTGGTATATCAAGTCTAGATCAGTTCTCATTTTTCCCTCTGAAAAATGTTCTCTAAGAATTCACTTAAGAGAAAAGCAGGGAGAATAATGACTCCCACAAGATAGATCAGAACCCCGAGCCTTTCCTTGGCTTGAGACTGTATAGACATACTTTTTAGTCAAAGGGACAGTTAAATAAAGAAACCTTGGTTTCTTTCTTTAACCCTTTTTAATTAATTTGGGTAATTTTTAATACTTTAACTTAGGAACTTTCAACTAGTTCCTAATTAGACTTTTTGTAGGTATTGTACAATTTATTATTCTAATGTCCCCTGGGGATATAAATGGGTCTGAGAGACATATCATTAGCTCTCTAAGGCTAATTATATAATTTTTATCACAATGGATTAGTTAAACAAATATTAAAATTCATTTTTCAATATTTGTTTCATGACAAAGTCCATTTAATTACAAATAAATTAAAATAAATTCAATAATTATCCAAATGTATGATCCAAGGGATGGGAAGGATTGCTAACACATTTTAGTAACATCACATATCCATTCCAATCCAATTTAGACATAAATTCCACATCTAAAGGCCATTTACTCATAATCATGATTAATTAGTAATTAGTGTTCCAATTACGATACTTAACACCAATTAGAGCATAATTGATGCTACTTATTATAATTTAATTTTTTTATCACTTAACCACTGTTTATCAATTCCAATGGCTAATTAACACCTAATAACATGTAAAGGGATAATTACCATTTTCCAATTAATTAAACATAGTAATTATGAAAATGATTCCACGTGAACTAGTTAACTAGTTGTTCAATACTAACAACTAGTCTTGCACGAATTCGACACACAACCATGCCAATGAACCAAAAACTGAACCTAAAGCCATTATACACATATTTAATCATGCATGTACAGAAAAATAAATTACTTTTGTAGATCAGATCCGAGTACATAACGAAGGATATTTCAAGTTCAATCAATACAACTAGTTAATAAATATTTCCTGGAATTCAATCAAACCAATTGTACCGAGTTTTGAGGCACACATAGGTGAAGGTATAGATCTGGAAAATAGCATTCTATAGCACAAGTAAATATCCAATAAGAGATCATATGGATGTACATTCATCTTTTACCAAAAACAAAGATTCAAATCCAAAAACTATTTGTCAATTTCACTGCAATGTACCTAGTTTTCAATTGAACTTTCCAACTTCCAAATAAACAGAGATATATGATTATTGTATATCATGTAAAGCATATCAGAGATCACTTACATTCATATGGATTTATATTTCCACCCATATACATTCCATCAAGCAATCCACAAAATAAGTTACTTTTACTCATCTGAATCGACTAATAATCCTAGGAATCACTAGAATATCTAAATACATAGATCGTAGAATAATTCAAATGAAATTCCAAATATAAATAACATGTTTTTTTATTCATAGCAGAGTTTTATCTCATTCTAACATTTTTTCAAACTCTTCATATACAAAGTCACAAATCTACTCAAAACAATTGCATTGAAGGACCTAGAAAATTGGAAATTGATCTAGAATTTCTGTAGACATTTGCCCAACACTACAAAAAATATTTATCCTCACATTCTCACACACATTTCAATATTATTTATCAGATATAAACATAAAATAATCACTCAAGAATTATTACAAACACTTCAT
This sequence comes from Pseudotsuga menziesii, assembly GCA_001517045.1. Taxonomy (NCBI): domain Eukaryota; kingdom Viridiplantae; phylum Streptophyta; class Pinopsida; order Pinales; family Pinaceae; genus Pseudotsuga; species Pseudotsuga menziesii. The sequence continues at coordinate 718,422 of LPNX010040875.1, forward strand.
GTGATAATTCTCCAAACTATGCCAAAGAGTCTCATCGAAGAACTAGTTTTCAAATAAAAGGTAGAAGCATGGAAGAGAAGTGTCTTAAACAATTATGAGGATACAGAACCATAAAAATATACTGTATATAATGAAAATGGGAAGAATATTAGTTTTTTAGTAGAGGTACCAAATATTTATTTTCTCAAACAATTTGTTCACAAAATCTAAAAAACTAGTTTCCAATTTCTTCATAAAATTTACTTGCATAAATAGATTGAATTCTATGAGAAAATTCTTCCACAAATAACTCATACGTTTCATCAAAAATTTAATGCGCATCCATAAATAAATCATGTCAGATCCAAGTAAATTAAATAAACATGAGATAAATCACTTATCTTATCAATGCACAACTGGCATCATTTGGACCACATTCCACCCATCCTTTGGCACTGCCAAGCCAAATCTCACTTTGACAGGCCACAGATCCAAAATATAGGTGCACTAAATAATAACTCAAGTATTATCTAGATAATCCAAAACTCTATTCCTCACCACATACTTCCTCTTCCACCCCACTACCAGGTGCAATAGTAATCCAGACCCCATAGGCCATCAAGATATCGCCATTCACCATCAGGATTTTATGTGCAGGTTAAGGAAAAATCCAAGTAGTGGAAACCAAGGAAAATTAAAAGTATGAACAACCATAATCAACAACCATGGAAAAGAACCACGAGAAACAACCCCCAAACCAAGGATATCAAACATGTATTTATAGAAACAAATAAAATAATTCTAACTCAATGGGCCAAAATAAAACCATGGTAAGCCAACTTGAGTCAATCAAAAAGAGGGGGGGGGTAAATAAACCACAAGAGGTTAAATCTAATCCAACACAATAAATTCGAATTTCAAGGAGAATGACTCCAAGCCACTCCACCCAACTCAAAATTAGTGAGGTGAGGTGTCACACAAACCAAGGCATCTTCCCAAAATAGAAAAGGGGGGTTACAAAAGGATTTACACAAAGAGTTACACAATTATTTACACAAGGAGTGAAAAAACCACCAAAGGGTCTCAATGAATAAGTGGCACCCACCTAAACACTAAGGAGGCCTACTAAATCATGAATTAGGCTCAATAATACCAACATAGGATAAATTAATCAAAATATGGGTCATTTGTACAATGTTTGGGTGATCATTAATTAATAAAGCCACTAAGGCATAAATATGGAACAATATCAATCAAACAAGTTCTAAAGTGCTAGGAATGTCCCCATTCCCCCTCACATTGTGGATCTAGGCATACCATACTCTTTTAGTGGTCCTTGATGTGCCAGTTGTTTTCATTAATTAATTATTTACAAAATAATAATAATGTCTCTAGGTCCTTAAAGTCCCTTTTTCGGCACCTTGTGTAACAATAATAAACAATTACAAATTACATGTGTCTGGGGATTTAACACACAGGGTATTACATCACCTCCCCCTTAAACCATGCATCGTCCTCAATGCATAATACATACATGCTTTTACAACTTTTAAAGGGACCACTACCTTTAGTTTTCAAGTAGTATTTCTCGGAACTCCTCTTCCAATAAACCACAATATTTCCCATTACGACTTTCCTGTATGTCTCCACTGCCTATGGGATGTGACTCCCTTCACTTAAATTGTTCCTCAAGATATTTCTATCCCATTTTCTGGCTTCCCATGCGAGAACCAAGACTAGTAGCATGGTTCAATATTCAATCCCCATTACAAGGTCTTCAAATTTCAACAAAGATACATTCACCTAAAAATCATATTTCAATCAACCATATGATTAACATCAGGTATACAAATGTATGATACATGAAATAAGAGTATTCTTTAACTACTAAACCATGCACATAAAGATAGCATAAATCAATCACCATGGAACCTATACAAAATACAACAACATGAATAGCACATGAGAGGATACTTATCTCAAATTTTGGCAACTAGCTTCAATGAGACAATGTTCCTCCCACAAGAAGAGCACAATCAGTTTAGAAACTCTCAAAACTACCTCTTCTGAGAACCACAATGCTTCCCACTACTATTTTTGTGTCTGTCTCCACTGCCTATGGGATCACCGTCCCATTTCCTGGCTTCCTGCACGAGAACTTGGACTGGTGGAGTGATATGACATGAGAAAATGGGTGACAATCCACCAGACTACCTCTCTGGAAATGGATACTAGAATTCTCTCTGAGGGAATCCACGAATTGAGTCCCAACAACTAACCATATTCTTCAACAAAGATACTTGAAATAGAGATGCTTCTTTAACAAGGATGCTTTTTCACATTCCCAACAAACACATGGTTAGCACTAAACATATATACTGTTCAATAAGATTCTTAAAATACTTCTTTCAAAAAATAAATTTTCTAATTAATTACAGGAAATACTTTAGTATATGCAAGGTACTCGATATTAGATACTTCTTCAACAAATACTTGAAATGCATCTAACGAAATCTTATTCCAATCAATTTCAATCATATGAAATGCATCTATTGATACCACTGTCACGTCCCCACCCCTCTACTCAGTGGAGAGGACGCGACTAACATCTATCAACCTAGGAAGTCTAAGTCCCATGAACATATATATATATATATATATATATATATAATTATTTGAAATAAAACATACATAAGTATAAACAGATGCATAATGCAATCTACAGTAGAAGCGTAGTTCATTCAATTCCATCATTTAACATGTTCATATAAATTCATAAACAAAATACGGTTGCAGAAATAAAATACAAGAGATTACTTATCTTGAAAGAAGCTTGTCTTGCAAAGAGCTATGTCACTGCAACGTTACACCCAACCATAGGCTAGTGTGCTCTTTAATCTCTCAGCAGCACTGCCACCCCCGAGCTGGGAATGATTTCCCCAAGGAATAAGGAACACCAACAAACTTCACCCATAGCCAAGGATACAATAAAAGTCAGCCAATCCAACACAGTTGGGTTTATCAGACTTACACAGGAAGTGGTTTACACTTATCCAAATTCACATGAGACACAACCAAGCCAAGAAATGGGTTTATCAGGCTACCAACTAAGCCATCCTTCCAGTTGGGTTTATCAGGATTACACAGGCAGTGGTTTACACTTAGCCAAATTCACATGAGACACATCCAAGCCAACAGATGGGTTTATCAGAATACCAACCAATCCATCCTTCTAGTTGGGTTTATCAGGCTTCCAAGGAGGTGGAAATACTAACTGCTAAGATAGTGAGCTCAACCCCAGAGCTATGAACACCCACCCCAGATCTATTCTGAATTCTAAATAATTACACATCCAACACAAGGAAGCATTCTCTTCTCTACTACACAGTCCCTTAGGCCATGCCTTCCCTTCCAGTGCTATTCAGGGTATGCAAAGAAGAAAACCATCCTTCTAGATTGGTCTATGAGGTTCCTTCACACACTAGGTTTATCAAACAAGTCTAGACTCCATTTCCATTCCTCAAATTAGTTCAGATGCTAGACAAGGATGTACACACAGTTATCTAAATACTGGATTTATCAAATTGTACCAGACGACAAGGATTACACATACACACATAGAAATTATGAATTTTTGAGCATTACCTGAGCCAGACTGGCTGCTGCAATTCAACAAAGGTATTTGATATACTACAAGGATACCCTAACAAGATACTTTCAGCAAATATCACAAGGATAAATATTTTCAAAGATCACCTAAATACTTTTGCATTGTAACAAGCAAAGCGAAGTTATATGCAACACTTCTAATCTAACTAAGAACCAAAAGGCCATAACAACCTATTACTTTTCATCTCAACACAAAGCATAATTATTCTTAGATATCACTCAAAAAGACAATATTCATCAACTAATATCAATCTTACAACGACCCTCATGCATACATCATCCATAAATACATCGACCATCAATTCATAATATCTCGACGTATACCAATCATATATCGATCATGTAATATCAACCAAGGAAAACCATACATGCATCAATTAACCATATGAGCATCAATCATAGTACATCAATCAAAGCACATCAACCACAATATATCAACCATCATACATCAATCAGAATACACAATCAAAATACATTAACTAGGATTCATTAAGAAAAATACAACCATCATAATACCCCAATCAGAATACATCAACCAACATACATCAAATGGAATTCATTAATCAAAATACACAATCAGAAAACATTAACTAGGATTCATCAAGAAAAATACAATTATCATAATACACCAATCAACATACATCAAATGGAATACATTTTAATCAAAATACAAAATCAAAATACATTAACTAGGATTCATCAAGAAAAATACAATTATCGTAACACACCAATCAAAATACATCAACCAACATACATCAAATGGAATACATTAATCAAAATACACAATCAGAATACATCAAGCAAGATTCATCAAGGATAATACAATGATCACAATACATCAATAAGAATACACCATCCAGAAGACATCAACCAAGATGCATCAATCATACACGTAACAACCATAATAACCAAGGACAACCAATAATAGGCATACATACAATGTTGACAATGCCATACAGATATAAACCATTAATCAACGAATGCCAATCAATAACACCCAATAGAAATTAATAATATCAAATAACCAAACATCCTACCACAAAAATATTCTAATATTATACAATAAAACAATTACTAATTGTACAACACACTATCATACACTCATACCATATACCATACTTGCTATGTATTATATACATACACTCTTTTTTGTTTTACATATATATTATAATTCTTCAATCATATATCATATTGTTATTAATCATATACACAATGTATTAGTCAAATAACCTATATTCTCCATATTTAATATACTCATATAATTATTATGTTATAACATAATATCAATACAATTATAGCAATAATTGCATAACCCAATACTATCATATTAGATAAGTTAGCATAGTAATAATTAATAAATAATATAAAACCATACTACATGCA
>LPNX010040875.1:724317-738357 GCA_001517045.1 Pseudotsuga menziesii
ATGATCCAAGGGCTGAAAAGGATTACTAACACCTTCTAGTAACATCACATATCTATTCCAATCCAATTTAGACATAAATTCCACATCTAAATGCCATTTACTCTTAATCATGATTAATTAGTAATTAGTGTTCCAATTACGATACTTAACGACAATTAGAGCATAATTGATGCTACTTATTATAATTTCATTTGTTTATCACTTTACCACTGTTTATCAAGTTCAATGGCTAATCAACACCCAATAACATGTAAATTAGGGATAATTACCATTTTCTAATTAATTAACTATAGTAATTATGAAAATCATTCCACGAGAACTAGTTAACTGGTTGTTCAATACTAACAAATAGTCTTGCACGAATTCGACACACAACCATGCCAATGAACCAAAAAGTGAACCTACATACATTATACACATATTTAAGCATGCATGTACAGAAAAATAAATTACTTTTGTAGATCAGATCTGAGTACATAACGACGGATATTTCAAGTTCAATCAATACAACTAGTTAATAAATACTGCCCGGAATTCAATCAAACCAATCGTACTGAGTTTTGAGGAACACAGAGGTGAAGGTACAAATCTAGAAAATAACATTCTACAACACAAGTAAATATCCAATAACAGAGCATATGGCTGTACATTCATCTTTTACCAAAAACAAAGATTCAAATCCAAACACTATTTGTCAATTGAACTTTCCAACTTCCAAATAAAGAGAGATATATGATTATTGTAGCTAATGTAAAGCATACCATGGATCACTTACAGTCATATGGCTGTAGCTTTCCACCCATATACATTCCATTAAACAATCCACAAAATAAGTTAATTTTACTCATCCAAATCGACTAGAAATCCTAGGAATCACTAGAATATTTAAATACACAGATCGTAGAATAATTCAAATGAAATTTCAACTCTAAATAACATGTTTTTCAGTCATAATATAGGTATATATCATTCTAACATTTTTTCAAACACTTCATATGCGAAGTCACAAATCTACTCAAAACAATTCCATTGAAGGAGCTAGAAAATTGGAAATTGATATAGAATTTCGGTAGACATTTCCCCAACACTACCAAGAAGATTTATCCTCACATTCTCACACAAATTTAATATTATTTATCATATATAAACATAAAATAATCACTCAATCTTTTTTACAAACACTTCATGTGATAATTCTCCAAACTATGCCAAACAGTCCGATCGAAGAACTAGTTTTCGAATAAAAGGTAGAAGCATGAAAGAGAAGTGTATTAAACCATTTCGAGGACACAGAACAATCAAAATATATCATATATAATGAAAAGGGGAATAAATATCAGTTCTATAGTAGAGGTACCAAATAATTGTTTTCTCAAACAATTTGTGCATAAAATCCCAAAAACTAGTTTCCAATTCCTTCATAAAATTTACTTCCATAAATAGACTGAATTCTATGAGAAAATCATTCCACAAATAAATCATATGTTTCATCAAAAATTTCATGTGCATCCATAAATAAATCATATCAGATCCAATTAAATTAAATAAACATGAGATAAATCACTTATCTTATCAATGTGCAACTGGCATCATCCAAACCACATTCCACCCATCATTTGGCATTGCCAAGACAGATCTCACTTTGACGGGCCACCCCCGAGCTGAGGGCACAGATCCACAATAGAGGTGCATAGAAGAATAACTCAAGTATCATCTTGATAATCCAAAAATATATTCCTCACCACATACTTCCTCTTCCACCCCACTACCAGGTGCAATGGTAATCGAGACCCCATAGGCCATCAAGGTATCACCATTCACCATTAGGATTTATGTGCAGGTTAAGGAAAAATCCAAGTAGTGGAAACCAAGGAAAATCAAAAGTATGAACAACCATAATTAACAACCATCCAAAAGAACCATGAGAAACAACCCCCAATCCAAGGATATCAAACATGTATTTATAGAAACAAATAAGGTAATTCTAACTTAATGGGTCAAAATAAAACCATGGTAAGCCAACTTGAGTCAATCCAATGGGGGGGGGGGGAATCTAGTAGATTTTTAACATTAAGCTAGCATAACATTAGGATCTTTAACTCAGAGAACAACAAGCACAACAATCGAACACAAGAGACAATGGGCACAATGTTTTTCCTTGGGGAAACCATAAATGGAGAAAACCCCGCAACTTCCTCAGAGATAGAATTAGCACCAAAAGTAAAACCCCAAAATAGTCAGATGATCTCCCGACAGCAGTAACCTTTTTCTTCCTTGCCCCAGTGTCTTTCTCTTCCTTGGCTATGCATTACAACTGAGTGTGAGTGAGTGTGTGATAAATAGAGAGGCTAGCTCTCTATTTATACTAATTCATGAATTGACTAAACCCAAATAGGGCTGACTTCACTAGGTGAGTTTAATAACTCTAGTGCCCTGGAATTGTGAGGACTTTAACCCTTAGACAATAGGAGGGTTACCCACCTTGACTTGACATGACTTATTTACATTATAGAAACTCTCGATAGGAACATCGGGGCATGACATGACTCAAGTACATTATAATACATCCTAGAATAAACATCCAGTTACAATACATAAGAAATACAAGTGAATACATTCTAAAGTTACAATTACATCAACACTCCCTCTTAACTAGGAAGGTATTCTCTCGACACAATTTAATAGCACAAGTATTCTTCTTTGTATCATCTGGATCATCGTCAAGCTCTTGTCATCTTCATCTTCAAGTCACCTTCATCTTCAAGTCCTCTTCATCTTCAAGTCATCTTTCATCATCGGATCTAGATCATCACTAGATCTGGATCATCATCACTGGATCTAGATCATCACTCAATCTGGATCATCATCATTGGATCTAGATCATCACTAGACATCATCACTGGATCTGGATCATCAGTTGATTTGGATCATCACTGGACATCATCACTGGATTTGGATCATCATTGGACATCATCACTGGATCTGGATCATCACTCGATCTTGACCATCATTGGACATCATCACTGGATCTGGATCATCACTGGAAATCATCACTGGATCTGGATCATCACTGGATCTAGATCATCACTGTTGGATCATCATCACTAAAATCATCACGAGTGCTATCTCATGATTCTTTTCGTCATAGAAAGTTCTACAGAGACAGCCCTTTTTCATGTTGGTTGTAGGCCTAGCCTCCATGTAGGTATTTCTCAGTGCTTATATCTGACCCTAAGTCAGAATGGCCCATCCAACACTTACATATGATCTTGACTCATCAGAAAGGCATGCCCAGAACTCACATCTAACCATGAGAGGAACTTAATCCCCTCACCATTTCAGAATGGCCCAGCCCTTACATCTGACCATTGAAGGAACCTCGTCCTCTCCCATGTCAGAATGGCCCAGCCCTTACATCTGACCTACTCATCAGAATGGCCCAACACTTACATATGACCTACTCGTTTGAATGGCCCAGCACTTATATCTGACCTACTCGTTACAATGGCCTAACACTTGTATCTGACCTACTCGTCAGAATGGCCCAGTACTTATATCTTACCTACTCTTCAGAATGGCCTAGCACTTATATCTGACCTACTCATCAGAATGGCCCAGCATTTATATATGACCTACTCATCAGAATGGCCCTGCACTCATATCTGATCATGTGAGAACACATCCCACAGTCATATCAGAATGGCCCCCAGTCCCAGACTGAGATTTCCTGGTAACTGACCAGGTGCCTCCATTCTCCTAGAGAATTGCATCAACCCTTATATATGATCAAGTGGGAACCAATCCCTCAATCACATCAGAATGGCCATGCGCTCACATATGATCATGTAAGACTACATCTTACAGTCATTTTAGAAAGGCCCTCAGTCCCCGACCAAGTATTCCTGGTAACTGACTAGACACCTCCATTCCAATAATGGCAACAGCCCTTATATCTGATCATGTAGGAACCAATCCTACAGTCATATCAGAATGGCTCAACACTCATATTTGACATGGAAGGAACCAATCCTCTCACCATGACAGAATGGCTCAGCCCTTACATCTGACCATGTAAGGAACCAATCCTCTCACCATGTTAGAATGGCTCACGGACTCATCACTTCCCCTTGGAAGGAACCTCGATCTGGAGAACACCAAGATTCTCCCTGAAGTACTCAAACTTCACTCTACCTAATGGATTTGCCAACACATCAGTTATCTATTCGTTTGTCACAACATACTGGAGATTCACTGCTCCCCTCTACACCATATCCCTGATATAGTGATACTTGATCTTGATATGCTTCGACTTTTCATGGAACACCGGGTTCTCCAACAACTTCACACAACTTTGGTTTTCGCAATATATACAAGTAGAATCCAATTGGAGATCAAATAAATTAGACAGTAGCTTCCTTAGCCATTCTGCCTCACAACTAGCTGAACAAGATGCGACATACTCTGCTTCAGCTGTACTCAATGCCACACAGGATTGCTTCCTACCAAACCAAGAGATCACACCTGATCCCATACTAAAGCAACACCCTGAAGTGATCTTCCTATTGATGGCATTGCCTACCCAATCTAAATCAACATAACCCTCTAGGTTAACATTCTGACTCGCCTCATACTTGAGCCCATAATCAACTGTACCCCTCAGGTACCTCAGAATATGCTTTGCAACAATCAACTGAACATGTCTCAGATATGTCAGAAACTGGCTCAAGGTGTTCACAGCAAAGAAAATATATTGTCTCATGTTTGTCAGGTACATCAAGGACCCAATCATCTGATGATACATCGTAGCATCGACCGCTTTTGATGAAGCATCACTCAATAGCTTCAGGTTTGATGCCATAGGTGTGGTCATTGCCTTGCAGTCCATCATGTCGAACCTCTTCAGGATCTCTACCGTATATTTCCCTTGTCCCAAGTAAATTCCATCTGCATTCTACCACACCTCCATGCCTAGAAAATAGTGCATCATTCCCAAGTCCTTCATTTCGAACTTGGCAGCAAGATTTCTCTTCGTATCAGCAATCAACCCATCCATACCTGTTACAAACAGATCATCTACATACAGTAAGAGCATCACCGGGTTTCCATATTCAACCTTGTAGTAAAGGTTGGAATCTGATTTACTTTTGGTAAAGCCCAAACTAGATATAAAGTTGTCAATTCTGCCGTACCATGTTCTGGGTTCCTATTTCAAATCTTGAGAAACCACGAACAACAAATCTTGCTTTATATTTTTCTATGCTACCATCTGCAGCATGCTTGATGTTGTAGATCCATTTGGAAGTTACAACTGACTTCCCTTCTATTCTTGGGACAACATCCCAAACATCATTTTTCATGATCGATTGATACTCTTCGATCATAGCATCCTTCCATTCTTTCCATTATGTCGCTTCTTCATAATTGGAAGGCTCTTCATCGATGAAATCACATAATAATGCTACATATCTGGAGCAGGATCTGGTCCTCTTTCTTTCTCTATGATTTTCTTCTGGATCCCCATATATTTTCACACCTTGGATAGCTTCTCATACCCAAGTAGGTTTCCTCTTATGAGGTTTCTTCTCTTGAGGTGGATCTACAGGTCTTTGTGGTTCTTCAAATTTTTGATCTTCTTCTTGAGTTTCTTCATTCATGGTTGTATCATGAATTCTGGGTGCTTCTACTTCTTCAGGTTCTTCAATAGGTTTATTTATGGATTTGTTGTAAGCTGTGTCTTCATCAAATATCACATCCCTGCTGATGTCGATCTTTTTTAATCCTGGGAAGTATATTCTATAAGCCTTTGATCTTTTAGAGTATCCCACAAATAAACCCTTCTTTCCTGAAGGATCTAGTTTTGTTCTCTTCTCTTTTGGAATGTGTATGTACACAGGATAGCTGAATATTCTGAGATGCATGACCTCTGGTTTCTTGCTAGAGAATACTTCTTCAGGAGTCTTGTTCTCGAGTACTCTGTGTGGACTATGGTTCTGTACATACACCGATGTTCTGGTAGCCTCTTCCCATAGATGCATGGGAATATCTTGGTCATGAAGCATAGCTCTTGCAGCTTCCATGATAGTTATGTTCTTCCTTTCTGCAATCGCATTCTATTGTGGATTATATGGAGTGGACAAATCCCTCTTAATCCTTGAGTCTTTGCATAACTCTTTGAATTCATTTGATGTGGATTCTCCACCATTATCTGATCGAAAGGTCTTGATATTATTTTCTGTGTGGTTCTCGATCAAGGCTTTGAATTCCTTGAACTTGTTGAATACTTCATATTTGTTCTTCATGAAGTAAATCCATGTCTTCCCAGAAAATTCATCAATAAAGGAAGCATAGTATACATACTGGCTTAGAGATCTTCATGACATTGGTCCACATACATCGAAGTGGATGATTTCCAAGATTCCTTTTGCTTTTCTCTCGCTACTTGGAAATGTCTTCTTTGTGTTCTTTCCTTTCGCACATCCTTTGCAGAACCCATAATGTTTTGTTTGAATTTCTTGAAGACCTTCAATATCTTTGCTTGCAAGTGATAGTGCTCTATAATGCACATGTGATGGCCTTCTGTTCCAAAGCTCATTTGGCTCTACTGTGTCATGGACCAAGGCTTGTTCTGGATGTCCCTTCATTTTATACAATCCTCCTTCTTGTTCTCCAATCACTACTGCATCATCAATAGTCTTTCCTTTTTTCCACATGATGAATTGACCATCTATAAATGCAACCCTCATTCCTTTTGCATCTAATGCAGATATGGAGAGAAGGTTCTTCATTAATCCGGATACAAACAATACTTCCTTCATTGTCATAGACTTTCCAGAGTCTAGCTTATAGGAGGATTCCCCACTACCTTTTATTGGATATTGGAAGTCATCTCCGAGCTTCACCTTGTGAGGTGATTCATGTTCTGATAGTCTCACAAATGATTCTTTGAATCTTGTCATATGCTTGGAAGCCCCATTGTCTATAATCCAGTCATTGCTTCCATGTGTGATATTTCCCGTGACCACGGAAATCAAAACATATTCTTCATCACTTGAATAATCTTCACTTTCATATTTGGTCTTCTTTGTGGAAGGTTCATCATCCTCTGCAGCATGAGCATGATGTCTTCTCTTGTTGTTTTCCTTCTTGTGAGGGTTTCTTTTGCTTTTAGGACAATCTCTTGCAAAGTGTCCTATTTCATCACAAGTATAACATCTGATTTGAGATTTCTTGTGGGAAGAGTGCTTACCTTTGTAATGATGATGATGATGGTCTCTTCAGGGTTTCTTGGATTAAACTCTGAGAGCTTGATCTTCACTTCCCATCTTTTCTTCTCGGGATGCTATCCAAGCTTCTTCTTGTGAACATTCTTCCCAAAGTGTGTTGAACTTGACTAAGTTCTTTTTGGCACAGATCCCTTGAATGAAAGAGTCCCATGTCCTAGGGAGACCATTCAAGGTGGTCATTACAATATCTACATTTTCCACTTCTTCATCTACTACTTCCAGTTGTTCCTTGATCTGATAAACTCTAGTGAAGTAAGAATGGATGGTCTCTGCATTCTGAATCTTCAGATTCTTCAGTTGGTTTCTCAGAGTCATATTTCGGTTTATGTTCTTCCCTTCAAACAATTTGGTTAGGGAATCAAACATAGATTTAGGTGTCTTTAGGGAGGACACCTGTGGTATGAGGTGATCCTTGATTGAATCAGCAATAATCCTCTTTAACATAATCAAATTCTTCGTATCTAAGGCCTTAGCCTCATCTCCCTCTAGAACTGGAATGCACTCATTGATATAGGAGTCCAACTCATTTTCTTCCAGGACCAGGGAGATCCTATACTTCTAGGCTCAGAAGTTATCAAATCCCTCAAGCATTTCATCAAGATTGGTATAATGAGACATCTTAACTGAGAACCTCAAATGGAAATACAAAAGATTTAGATCTTACCATGTTAAGATGTCGGATCTGGATTTGGTGTTGAAATTCTATAGTGCTGGTTCAGGAGTAGATTAGAGTTTTTCTTTTCCAGAGTTCTGTCCAACCAAATGCTTTGATCTTGAACCCTAACTTCAATTTTGAGGAGGATATCAATCCACGCCTAGGCTCACTGAAAAATTCCACTTCTGTGAAAAGCCCTAATTTCTGGCAGTAGTGTCGAGTCCAAAACTAAAAAACCTTAGAACTGGATTCTGCTTCGACAGAAAGATGTGCCCTAGGGAGGAGAGTTATTCCAACCTTATTTTGCTGAAAATATGTGGAGAGAGATCCACAAATTAGGAATCCCTAGTTCCCACAGCTACACAGTGTCTTCTTCTCAGGTTAGTTGTCAAAACCCCAAATTTTCACAAAAAATTAAAATTTTTAATGTAACATAAAATGTCTATAGTCATAGTTTGATAACTACTAGGGGCTAGTGAAAAAATGAAACAGTTAACAAAAGAAGTGACTAACTTCAAACATATAAAAACTAATACCACTTTAATTTTGATATGTTATGCATATAACCAGCATTCAATTACTTCTAGCTATACTGATGATTTGTATTTGTCAAGTAGGTGAGAAGTTTTGTTCTAAACTGGGGCTTACTTAGCAATTTCTAACTCAGCTAGATTTATGGATCTTACAAGTTCAATAGGTAAATTTTGAACAAGTAAGAGTTTGTTAAAGCGTTAATTCTAGATGTACTTCTTTAGCATATATAAAATGCTAGAGTAAAAATTTGCTTAATAGAGTTCAAGGATACTATGAGGTAAAGTAACTTTCTATATTTGTTTTGCAACTATGACAGTATTTTAAGTTTATGTCGAAAGACCAATATCCTTGCCATACTAAATGTCTTTCATCAGCAAGAACTTCTACTTCAGAAAATCTTCTTTCCAGCTATAAGCTAAGTTACTTACAAGTTCTACACGGAGCTCCTGATTTAATATAATGACACTTTTAGTGAAACAAGAGTTTACTGCCATTATTATTTCTAATATCTAAAACACTGCTTATAAGCATGAAAATAAATGTAAGGCCTTCAAAGAAAAATCTTACAATAGAACCTTTAGCTCTACTTTTGATTCTGCCCCAGTAGAGATGAATTATAAGCTACAGTTATAAATGTCTAATTGCATTGAAAGTCATTGAGCTTTACTTTCGACCTTCCAAGTTTATCATGTCACAAGTAATGTAGTAAAATCTTATTATCATATCACTTATAATAATACTAAGTATTTTTATTTTTAACTTTAGATAGTCTTACCACCTTGTAAATACCAAGTGTGATCTAATTGTTGGTTTGTTTTAAGAAGAGTTTCGTCCTTTATGGAAGCCAAAAAGATTACTAACTTCTAAGGAGTCTCCCCACCATAACGTTGTCTATATCATTGCCGACTTATGGCAATTGTAGAGTCATGCTTGTGTAGAAAATACTACCTAACTTTGATTTTTTCATAACCCTAACTCAAACATAGCGTTTTTATTTAATATATAGTTTGTAAAAAGAACTATTAGGAGTACTAGTGACAAAGGTCAAAGATATAACTCCCATATGGTTTTTCACTTACATACTTCTACCAATAATGGATTTTAATGTTATCCAATGCAATTGAAAATAGTTTATATACGATTCCACCATTGAATGAATATGGTGATAATGAGAAGCAAATGATAAGAAAGATTTATTAAAGATCATACTATTGGATATAATGAATAGTTGACTTCACCGAGAAGTTGATTGTAAAGTTAACCTAATTGACAATGATACAATGCCAAACATTATCATTGTGGTTACTATAAAAATTATTGGCAATAATTGTGTTTTCCCAATAGTGCAGGAGACTATAGTGATCGACCCATTGCAGAGTAAAAATTTCAGTGGCCATGTGGAGAAGCCTCCACGGTGCAAGGAACGATTTAAAATATTGCAACATAACCCTACATTCTTCATTCTTCTACGAGAGTTAGGCTCTGCAATGTGTGGTTTCTTTGCGGACATGAGAGGCTCATTTTTTACCTATTACAGCGTCGGTTTGGGTGTGGTGAAGTGCTGCAAATATTGTATAAGAGTTGAGTAATACATAACTCATATCTTGGTTTCCTTCTGCAAGAAGTGTTTCGTTGTGAGGGTGGATATACTGTGTCAATGGTTTAGAGTGTTGGTTCCTTGCGTTGCTATTGCCATATATTTTAATCTTCTCCATCGTCAGTGTAGTTTGGAATGTGAACCCCACTGCCTCTGTCACAGGTTAGCATGAGGGTTTGTTCTTAAAGGTGATGCTCGTCGTGCTGGCTCGAAAACCTTCTCGGCTCTAGATCTCTTGCGTACAGGTAAAGGTTTTACCCTTCTATCATTATAAAATTTGAGTTACAGTTTTAATATTAGAAACAATATGGCTTTTAATTAAAGTCTTCTATCAGGCTTGGAAGAATCCTCTCTAACGCTGGTTGAATTCATGACCGAAATGGGTAAGCCCTAGTTTAACGTGGAATCTCTCTGCTTGCAATGGTTAAGGGATAAGGGTTACAGTTGGAAAGGAAGCACCGCTTCGATTCCTCCATTGTTTAGATGCTTAGTTTTAGTTATTACTTAGTTGTTATTATTAAAACCCTTGCATGTTGCAGGGTAGCTTCGGATTCTATGTTGTGACTTGCATTTAGCTTTTCTTAACTTGTAAAAAGGATTTACAGCCTTATGGTTAAATAATATCATGCTCTGTTTCATAAAGTATGGAGGTTCTTCCTGTTCTCATGGTTTTTAATTGACCTCTTTTTCGAATACTCTGTTTTATAAAACATATTACTATCAATGGGGTTGTTCTTCTTTACTATCAATGAAATAAATTTACTGTTAAGAATTTTCTTGTAAATAATTAAGGTTATTGTGAAGACTGTAGCTCAGTCGTAAGGTAATATTTATAAATTTATATTTATCAGTTAGGATAAAAAATAGCTAGGGTTTACTAGGAGAGAACCCTTGTATAGATGTATCATTGGTTTATGTTTACTTCTATTTCATTATTACAAGAGTATTGATGTTATTTAATTTGTTTATGAATTATTTTTAAAAATAAAAGAGTTTATAAATATACTATAAGTTCTTGAGATAAGACTGTAACCAATCTAATGCATAACTTATAGTCTTCTAGTTTAATTTGTTTATTCTGTGATTAAAGAATATGTTTATAAAAAGATAAAAGAGAAACTAGGTTTTCGACCCTCAGGTTTAACTTGCACAGGTTATGAGCTTGTCTGGTAATATATAATTACTTCCTATATAAGTAATTTCTTAGTTTTATTATATTTAATGTTTACAGTTATATTTGAATTTGTTGACTATTCTATAACTTAGAAAAGATTCAGAGCTCTATAAGGATTGAAACATTAACTCTGTAACTCTGATTGCTTTTCATTTCTAAAGGGTTTGTAACATAATCCTATTCTGGTTTACACTAAGTAATAGTTTAAGATCTTAGTTAATAGATTAAAGGATAAATTATATGGTTGATATCTTATTTATAAACTTAAATGTATCTTCTATAATCTTTATTGTATCAGCATATTTCCTTATTATAACTCTAGTGTAGTCTTACTATTTCTTTTCCAACATTTTTATTTAGTGATATTCAGTAAAACAGTAACATAAATAAACCATAACACTGTTCTTTTCAGAATAATTTAAACATTGAATAAATTACTCTACTATCTACAGATACAGATCCCTATCTATTATTTTCAAACTCTTACAAATTTCTTTCATCTACTTTAAGCATCTTAACTGTGCTAGAGTACGACCCGGTTTCCAGGTGTGGAAAAATAGAGTCTAGAAATTTATTTCCATTCTATCACATTATCCTCTAAATCAATTTATTTTTCTTTAACCATCTAATAAGAATAATAATTCTAACACTTCTCGAACTGAATATTTAACATTCATATAGCAGTCAAAACTAGGATTTATTTAACTAACACAATAAAATAAAACAACATAGAACCTGTTGAGGACAGACGACAACACCTTTAGGAGGTTGTTCCTCCCTGCCAATCTCTTGGAGAGTGCTCAAACAATGCTTCCTTAGGACCCCCAAGCTAGTTCCTAGTCTTCTTAGCTGAGAACTCATGGAGAGTGCAAATAGTAGAACCCTCTATCAACTAACTAGTTCAATATCTTAGTAAACACTCTGCTCTCAACAGTATGATCTTCAGCTTGAAATATACAACTAGATCAATCAGCAGTTATCCCCTCAAACACTTTCCAGTTTTCGCTTCCATTGAATTTCTCTAAAGTACATTCATGCAACCTGAATGATCACTTCTCCAGAATGAGCAGCCTTAGCTCTCTTCAACAGGAATTTTTATAAATATTGCCTAGGTCTTTTGGGTCAGTTTTCATTAATTACGCCACCTGTTTTGATTCCACTTTCTTGGGGAATCATGACCCCAAATGTAGGGAGGTTTCAAACTGCAATAGTTGGAAGTAGTTTGAGGATGCTACCACATGTTAGTTTGCTCTCCACCCAGTCTCCTCCACCAATTTGACCAGTAAACACTCTTTTAACAGCTCTCCTAAGTTGTTGTCTCCTCATTTATTTATTTATAATAAAATATTCATAATTTACATTAAATATCCTTGACCCTGCTGATTCGTCAATTACAGCTTAGCATAAAAATTAACATATTGTCCTCAATAATATCAAATAATATAAAATTGTGTTTTTTTACAAAATTGGGGTATGTGACATACACACCCCCTTAAAGTATAACATAGTCCTCGGTGTTATTTATTCTTTGTCCTCAGAATTCCCCTGGAATAGAATTGGATATGCATCCCGCATATTACTTTCCAATTTCCAGGTGGCTTCCTCTGGACTAAGTTGCGTCCATTGCATCTTCACCTGACCAATGGTGTGGTTTCAAAGTGTGATCTCCCTCCGCCCGAGGATACGGTCCAGTTCCACTAGAAAATATCCTTCTGGTTCCACCTATACATCATTCCAGTTAACAACATGAGTAGCATCATGAACATATTTCTTTAATACAGAAATGTGGAAAACATTATGAACTCTTAAATTCGGTCATAATGCTAATTGATAAGCTACTTGTCCAATCCTGGATAGTATTTCAAATGGACCACAGTAACGAGGTGCTAATTTTGCAGAACTACCCAACCTCAGAGATCTCTTTTTGGGTCTCACCTTGATGAACACATGTTCACCTACCTGAAACTCTTTTGGAGTTCTTTTAAGATCTGCTTGACATTTCTATCGATCCTACGCAATTTTCAGATTACCTTATACCTGCTTTACAATTTCTTCGATTTCCTTCAATAGTTCAGGACCTAATACTAATCAGTCCACCGGATTACTCCAAGAGATAGGAGTGTTACGCTTCCTTCCATACAAGATTTCGAAAGGACTAAATCTGGTTGAAGCTTGATAATTATTATTCTAAGCAAATTCTACCAGATGCAAAAAATCCTCCCATTTACCTGGCTGGCCTTTTACATACATTCTTAGTAAATCCTCTAGTACTTGGTTTACTCTTTCAGTATGTCCATATGTTTGAGGATGGAACGAAGTACTAAAATTTAGTGTAGTGTTTAATCCTTTAAATAGAGATTTCCAAAAGTTACTTGTAAATTTAGGGTCTCTATCTGATATTATAACTTTTGGTATTCCATGCAATCAAAAAATTTGCTTTAGAAAGATATCAGCTATGTTTGCAGCTTTATATGTAGTTTTAACAGGTATAAAGTGGGCCGCTTTACTTAATTTATCGACCACTACCATGATAGAATCATTTAAATTCTGATTTTTAGGCAGTCCAGTAACAAAATCGAGACTAATTATCTCCCATTTCCAACTAGGAATGGGAAATGACTGAAGTAATCCAGCTGGGTGTTAATGTTTAGTTTTCACCTGCTGACATTCAAAACACCTAGCGATATATTCTGCCAGTTCAGTCTTCATGTTTGGCCAAAAATATTCTTTTCTTAACATAGTTATAGTCTTGTGATAACCTGGATGGCCTGAGTATGGAGTTTTATGGATTTCATCT
>LPNX010040875.1:742621-765931 GCA_001517045.1 Pseudotsuga menziesii
ATAATTTTATTCCAATGGTTGCATAGAAGCAACAAGAAATTACAAAAGTTTCACCAAATTTTCTCTACACTAAAATCCATCCGAATAGAGCTAAAGGAGCCTCTATTTGTACAATGAGAGAGTGCTAAAATCCTAAAACCAATCCTCAAACCCTAACCAGCCTCACCACCAAACAGAGATGCCAGACCTAAATCAGAGAACCAGGAGTTAGGGGAGGCCTCCATTGAGGCAAGTCGCCCCCAATCCAACCCTAAACAATTAAATCCATACATATATGAGCCCACATGTGTGGAAAGCGCCCTCAGGAGAGAGAGGGGCGTGAATGGATGAAGGAGATGTTATGTTGCATAGGAAAGCTGCCTGCTAGGTCTGGACACCTACTTTGTTAGGTCTGGAGGAGCCACTACCAGGTTTGGGAATCCTGCTGATGATGTAAGCTTTAGTATTCACCTATATCAAATCACTGGACCAATGAGTGCTCTCCATCTCATTCTTTAGCTGGAGATGACATGTTTGCTAACTGATAATAAATTAATTGCTCTCTTAATGATGACTGAAGTTGAGTTATGATAACTCCAATCATCATAAGTGCTCCATGAGATGTCATTTATCCTTTTATTTCACTGAATTTGGATTAATTTGGAGAGTTTTAATTTTCTCCAAAATATTCATTTTTTAATAAAAATTCATTTTTTAACTCAAAACTGACTTTTTTGAGAAAAAAGGCATTATGTGTCTGATTGTTGGTGTAAATGTTGGTTTTGACTGGCTGGCTGATAAAGAATGATTTTTGGCTTAAGGTTAGATCCTTCAATCACTAAATTTGGAGTCTATATGACCGACTTACCACGTACGGGTTTTTTCCATTTAATTTATGGAAAAATTAACCCAAAAAACTTAGGAAAAGTAATTAAAAATTAAAAAATTAAAAAATAATTTTTTCCCCGTTCGAAAAATATTTTTTCGAAAATTTTTTATATGTCCAAATGACTTAGGACATGACTATGATCTACCCAAATAATGTCTAGTAGGTTCATAACACTCAATTGGGCTCTAATAACCCTCCAAGGCCCAGAATTCAACATCGGGCATTCCAGCTTTGGAGGAAGCAGGAGAAAACCTCGTCAATTATGCTCGGCTGAAGGCAAAGCATAATTGTTAGGGGAAAAGAACTCCCTGGAATACCTTATTTGAGATTCTACGTCTCAGGAGACCGAACCACTCAAAAAATACCCTACTAGCACATTTATTACAAACCCTGTGGGGCCATGGTCAAAATTATTAAAATAAAAAAAGTGGCTAGCCAATATTGGCTAGACATGCAGACGGATCAACTGATACACTGGAATCAGAATTTGAACTAGTCTATCAACCGACGGCTCCTCAGGTAACCCAACTATGGTACAAAAAAGTGGATAACATCTGGCTCCAACTATGCAACTTGTGCTCGATCTAATCTCTTATGCAAGGAGAGCATGCAAGAACCCCGGAATCTCTGGTTTCCATATTTTGTAAAAACATATCAACTTGACAAAAAAACCTTAGTAGCACAAGTTTTATGAAAAAGAGCCAATGATCCAAAAGTTTCTTTATTCAAAAAACTTCACTGAAAAATTTATTTATTTCTAAGTACATATAGAAAAATGCTAAGATAAATGCTCACTTTAAGGAGCCTATTTTCCTACTCTAAGCATGGAAATAAAAATGGTTATGTGTAATCATAAACCCGGTGTAGCCACCTAAGCATTTTATTAATATAAAAAGGTTTTTCCTTGTCTTCAGTTACCAGCCAAAGTAAGGACACAATTTCCAGAAAATGCAAACCTACGTGATGATCCATAATGGGAGGGCTGGATGGGGAATCATAGGCATGAATAATTTTGTCAAAATTCTTCCCGAACTGGTAGATGCTCGCGCAGGATGCTTCTATCCATGACTGGATAGCGCTGATATACAAATCGGGATAATGCTGCAGGTCGACGACTCCATCATGCTGATCATCAAGGCTTATCAAATAATAATTCGTTGTATAAGCCCCAAGCTGCTCCAAAACATAAGGAACATCTATATGTGAAGACGATGGCTGAGAAAAAACTTCAACTAGTTGTATCCCATCTGATTCTTCACCGCACTACTTTTTCAAATCCTTATTACCAATTCTTAGATACAATTCTGACTGATCATATGAAAACTTTGACTGCTCTTCCTTACAACTTTCATAAGTCTCAGAATAACAACTCCCCTTGTTGGACCTATCATAGATGAGATTCTCAAAAATATTCTCAAAGGTATCAAAGGTTGGATTTTCAATAAAAGTCCAATAGTCATCATCACCATCTATGTCAGATATGAGAGATGCCTCATCACTAGTATCAAGTCCTTGTCTATACTTCTCATTTTGCTCAAAACAATCTTCTTCAAAAAGCTGGGTATCAAAAATATCACAGGGGACCCAACTTTCCAAATATTTTTCATCTGGTGGAGTGCATGGAAGAATCTCATCACATGAAACTTCTAATATTGGATTTGTAATTGAAGTCTCAAAGTTATCATCCATCTCAAATGTAAGGGATTCTTCCTCACTTGTATCACATCTGATTCTATACCCCTCCTCATGATCATAGTCATCTTCTTCAGAAAAAAGGTCACAAGGTAGTAAACCTTCCAAACTACCATCATTATGCTCATTAGTAGGATTAGTGCTAAAGTGTTTAGTGAGATCATCCAATTGATGATTATAATCTTCAACTTGACCCCGAGTTTCTATGGTGATAGGATGGAGCTGTCCAACTGTGTTAATGTATTCAGGCTCTCTTGAATATTGTTTTGTCTCTCTCCAAATTTCTCCGGAAATATCATGCATGTCATATACATAGTTTATGTACTTAGGCTTGGTTTATGATGATTTAAGACCACAACCCTCCGGAAAACCATGCTCATGAACATAGCATGCATAATAACAAGAAGATTCTTCATGAAAGTCTTCACATGCCCTGCAAAATGGATTATACTGCTCAACCATGTTAGCGGCCTCTAGCTGAAGGGGAGGCCTCTGCTCATGGTTGGGAGGCTTTCTTTTCCAAGTTGGCTTGGCAGGAAAGGTTTTAGGAGTGGAGTGAGTTTGAGTTCTTTCCATTGTGATCACCCTATTTTGAATTTCTTTTAACTGTGCTAAGTGTTTATGCTCTGCCTCCTCCATATTTTTCTTCATCTCCATCATTTATTTTTCATAGGCATCCTTCATAGCTGATAAAGGTTCCTTGTCTTTTGGTTCACCAATTTTCAACGGAGTTGAAGACCTTAAATAACCATGGAGGTTAGATTCACTAGATGACTGCATGTTCAGATCAATTTTGATAGCCATCTCCTGATCCTGGAGCAAGTTAGCAGGCTCCTTGTCTTTGATTTGGTACCACATTTTTCCACTAAGTGCCTCAATGTAATATACCAGGATGGTTGGTTTAGTTGGGGCATACTCAGTAGGGATGGCATTTGATAATTCTGTGAACCTAGTATTGAACTCGTCCATTGTTTCCATGTCCTTCTTCTTTATGTTGGTCAAGGACGCAAGTTGATGTCGCGGTTCTTTCTTTTCACTGAACTTGTTGGTGAAGGAGGTTTTAAAAGCTACTAGACTATTAAAGGAATCATCTAGTAAATTGCTATACCAGTCGCCCGCCTTTCCATCCAGAGATAGAGAAAATAACTTCATATACACATCATCATGTTGGTTGATCGGATCATTGACATAAGTGTTAATACACCTAGAAAATTTCTTGAGGTGCATGGCGGAGGTAATGGCATCAGTGCCTATATACATCGGGAGCTTCTCAATAGATTTGTCTAGAAGACGGTGGGGTTGACCTGCTATCTGAGAAAATTCAAGCTAAGTAAAATACTCACCCATTATGTCAGAAATAGTGGTATTAGTGTTTTCAGGAAATAAAATGTGGATGTATGAAACAGGCTCAGATCCAATTTTTGCAAGGATCCTGCAAGAAGATAGTTTGTTTAAGATCCTCCTAACGACCTTTTCGGGGTCAGGGATGAAATCGACCAAACCTAGAGAGTTTCTTCTAGTTGAATACCTTGAGGTGGTAACTGACAGTGGAGTCACCAGGTGGACTTAAGTCTAATTTCGGAGAGTGATTGGACTAAAAATATACCAAAAAGGGAAAAAAGGTAAAAACTAAAAGAAACAAAGGTCGTCTAGGAACAAAAATATTTGTCCCCAGCAACGGCTCCAAAAGATGTTGTTTGCCTATTGCACACTAGCAGCAGAAATCTTCCGAAAGCTATCTCCTCACTTAGGAAAGTGGGAAAGGTGTGACCTTGGGGGAAAGCACAGTGCTAGGTACTGTCACCTACTCCTATAAGCTCCTCTGTTTAGGCTAAGTCCTAATGAATCCAAGGGGGGTAGTCCCTAACAAAGATTTTTCTATGGCTCAATGTTTAAGTTAAGTTTTAAATGTTTTCAGATGTGAATGGGTGTTGTTTAGAATTTTCTGTGATTTTAGATGATTAATATAATGAATTGAGCACAAGACAAAGAAATCCACATTGCTATCACTGGAATTAAAAGATAGACAAATATTTTAGCAATTCATGAAAATAAATAAAGCATTCATATATATGACTTATAATCAAACATTCAATGGACGAATGGCCCAGATTATCAACGATGTTGATGATGATGATGATGATGGTTAACGTCCCCTGAGACCAAACTTTGGTCTATCGGACCTAAAGAAGAGAATTGATTAGTTTGCAAAATATGTAACTAGTGCCTATGGAGTAAAATTATCGGAGATGCTTCATGTTTAGAAAGATGTGAATCCCAAAAGATGCCAGTAAATGTTAGGTTTTGCAAGTGCTCTTGGTAACTTTTAAGAGTTTTTAACAGTGGTCTTGCTTTAGGGTGTCAACAAAAAGGTTTATCAAAGCTGGGAGACTCTTCTAAGTTGCCTCTGTTTAAGACATGTCGAGTGCACCCAGTATCCCAGGCTGATATTGTCAAGTGACCAGCTAGCCGAGAATCTATGACAGAGGGAGGTTCCAGCGCCTCTACTAGGAAGTAATTTGGAAGAATCCCTACAACACCAGTGCATTAGTTACAGGGTGTTTAAGTGTTATTAGGTTACTCTTGTGGGGTTTAAAGATCCAATGTCATTTCTGGGTATTCCAATCTAGGATCGGTCAGAGCATACTCTGGAAAGGAGGGAAGGGAGTCAATTAATTAAAAGGGGTATGTGTGTTGAATATTTTATTAAAACAATTAATTAGACTCTCCAACAAAAAGCGCTCTTGACCCCTTCTTATGACAGTGGTTCAAGAGACTTAGCTAATCTATATGCAGCTAATGCAAGGGTTATGCAAACCTAATATGCTCTTTGATAGAGAGTGCTCTTGACTTGTGTTTCTGCAAGTTCAAGAGTCTTAATTATGGGTGATTTGATTAAAAAAGCACAACGATTAATATGAAAGGTGGTTGATTAAAACTCTCCGACAGAGAGCACTCTTGATCCAACTTATGGTGAGATTCAAGAGATTTTGGTTCTTTTTATGATTTAACAATTTATAACAAGACACCAGCAAGAAATGAGGAATCTATCAATTAGTAAGAATGAAACTAAGTTTAATAAGAGAGCTAAACTAATTGCTTAAGGAAAACTGAACTAAGCAAAACATGAAAATGAACACAAGACACGCTTCCCCAAAATAGGGGAAGTAAAAAAGAAAGGAGACTTGCTCCCACTCAACCCTTTTTTATTAATATTTTACAATGATGATGTGTTCTTTGCTTCTTGGAAGAATGGGGAAAGAAGGGGATGAAAGAGAAGGGATAGCAGTCTTTTTGTTCTTCTTGCACTCCTTGTTTCTTCATGGCCTTTGGGCTCTCCTTCACCTATTTGCAATCTAAGAGAACTCTTCACACACTTGTTATGATATTAGTTGATAAAAAATAACTCGAAATTTAATCTACAAACTTGCTACAAACACTTACCCAAACTTACCGAAAAGAAGGAAGAAAAAGAGGCAAAAAAAAGGCAAGGTAAGAGGGGTGAAAAAAGGGTTAAAAGAGGGGAAAATACAAATCAAAGAAGGCTGGAAACTAAGTGAGAAACATGGCTGCAAATGAGGGTGAAAAAGGCTGAAGGTACAGCCCAAAATACGGTTGAAGAAAGGGATGGAAAGGGGCTGCAAAAAGTGGAAACAAAGAGGCAAAAGAGGGCTGTCAAAAAGGGTAAAAATGGGGAAAATTGGACAACGAACAAAAGGAAGGAAATGCTGCAAATAAAAGGCCTAAAAGGATAAAAATAAAGCATAGGGCAGCCAACCAGGGCAAAGGATAAGTGAATGAATATTCACTTTAGCCCAAACGTGCCCTAATCCCAAGAAAATAAAGATTTTTAATTTGAAAGATAAGTAAAAGTAAGGAGAGAATGGTCAAACCTGTGGATCTTTTTTAAAGCACTTGGATCTCATGAAGCATGCAATTACCGGAAAAGTGTAATTGACTCCAAAAGAAGAAGATGTAGCTGAGCTCGAACTTCTGCTTGGTTGGATGGAAGGATCTGCAAAATAACACTCATAGACATTCCATACAAAAGATTAGATCATGTATTGTTCACAAATTGAAATAAAGAAGAGCATGAACTACAACTAAATAAAACAATGCTATTTTTTAAGTTCTAAAAATAAATCAATAAACAGCTAACTTGCAAACCACAAATACCTGTTCTTATGTGCTTACAGAAGCCTTCTAAAGCATAACATCATAATCTCAAATAGACAAGAAAGAAAAGCATTAAAACAACATCACCTCATCCATCAAGTGCAATCATCTAAAGAATCATACCACATGAGCCTCCAAAGCCTTAATTTTATTCCAATGGTTGCATAGAAGCAACAAGAAATTACAAAAGTTTCACAAAAGTTTCTATACACAAAAATCAATCCGAATAGAGATAAAGGAGCCTCTATTTGTACAATGAGAGAGTGCTAAAATCGTAAAACCAATCCTCAAACCCTAACCAACCTAGCCACTAAACAAAGATGCCAGACCTAAATCAGAGAACTTGGAGTGAGGGGAGGCCTCCACCCAGGCAAGGTGCCCCCACTCCAACCCTAAACACTAAAATCCATCCATAGATGAGCCCACACATGTGGAAGGCACCCTCAAGAGAGAGAGGGGCATGAATGGATGAAGGAGACGCCCTGCTAGGTCTAGACACCTACTTTGTTAGGTCTATAGGAGCCACTACCAGGTTTGGGAGACCTAATGATGGTGTAATCTTTAGTCCTCACCTCCATCAAATCACCGGACCAATGAGTGCTCTCCATCTCATTCTTTAGCTGGAGATGACATGTCTGCTAACTGATAATAAATTAATTGCTCTCTTAATGATGACTAAAGCTGAGTTATGATAACTTTAATCAACATAAGTGCTCCATGAGATGTCATTTAGCCTTTTATTTCATTGAATTTGGATTAATTTGGAGATTTTTAATTTTCTCCAAAATAATCATTTTTTAATAAAAATTTATTTTTTTACTCAAAACTGAATTTTTTGAGAAAAAGGGAATTATGTGTCCAATTGTTTATCTGAAAGTTGGTTCTGACTCGCTAGCTGATAAAGAATGATTTTTGGCTTAAGGTTAGAGCCTTTAATCACTGAATTCAAAGTCCAGATGACCGACTTACGACGAACGGGTTTTTTCCATTTAATTTATGGAAAAATTAACCCAAAAAACATAGAAAAAGTAATTAAAAATTAAAAAATTAAAAAAAAAATTTACCCTGTTCGAAAAAGTTTTTTTCAAATTTTTTTATATGTCCAGATGACTTAGGACATGACTATGATCTACCTAAATAATGTCTAGTAGGTTTATAACACTCAGTTGGGCTCTAATAACCCCCCAAGGTCAAGAATTGAACATCAGGCATTCCAGCTTTGGAGGAAGTGCGAGAAAACCTCGTCAATTATACTTGGCTTTAAGAAAAGCATAATTGTCAGGGGAAAAAAACTCCCTGGAATACCTTATTTGAGATTTTGCGTCTCAAGATACCGAACCACTCAAAAAATACCCTACTAGCACATTTATTACAAACCCCGCGGGGCCATGGTCAAAATTATTAAAATAAAAAAGTGGCTAGCCAATATTGGCTAGACATGTAGACGGATCAAATGATACACTGGAATCAGAATTTGAACAAGCCTGTCAACTGGAGGCTCCTCAGGTAACCCAACTATGGTACAAAAAAGTGGATAAAAGTCTCAGAATCTCTTCCGGAAATACATCTGCATACTCTTTTAAAACTGGTATATCTTCCAATTTTAATTTATTTGTACTATTTAGATTTTCCTCATTAGCTACTGTTACTGTATAAGCCTTACAACCTTTCCTAACAGCTCTCTTAAGCTGTACAGCATAAATCTGCCTTATGGTTGTTTTTCTAGGGTTTCCCTTTACACTAATTGATTTTCCATCATTATTTATACACGTAAAGGTTTTATCATAACAGTTTAATATCACCCTATGTTGCTCTAACCAATCCATACTGATTAGTGTGTTGTAAGAACCAAGAGGTAGTACATTAAGCTTTACAACAGTTTCAAATTGATCCATAACTATTGCACATTTCTTTACAAAACAAGTTGCCTTCCTTTTTGCACTAGTGGCTAACTGAACCAACCAAGAATTTTCAAATTTTTCAATAGGAAGCTTACATTTTTCTAACACTTTAGGTGAAATATAACTTAGACTAGCTCCTAGATCAATTAAAATAGCTATAGGGGTTTGGTTTATCGTACCTTATACTTCCACCATGGAAGTTTGATAGTCTTCTTGTCGATTCTCCAAGGCTACATTGATTCTGGGCATAGTCCTTGCTAAATCTCCAATAGTCATTTCCTCCTGTATGGTAAGAATATTACTGAGAGTCTTTTTCTGATTAGAACAGACTAAGGCATAATGTGGGCCATTACACTCCCAGCACTTTATGGGTTCTTTGTGTAATTACCATGAGTATTAGCAGAATCTTTACCCTTTGGATTGTTCTGATTGCTTGGTGAATAATTCGTATTCCCTTGGAAATTCTTGTTGGAAAATTTCTGGCCTTATTATTTTTAGAATTTCGGTTGGGCACAAACTCTTTCTTCTTTTGATCATAATGATTGTTATTTTTTTTGGCCTTCTAGTTGGCCATGCTCTCCTTCTTCCAATTCTATGCAAAACAGAAATTGGCCTTCCTCATAGCTTTTTCCATAGTTTTTGGATTGTCATACTCAATCGTATCCTTTATGTGATAAGGTAAATAGCTGACGAATCTTTGTACCTTCGGTTTTTCATCTACAAGGTATGGTACATACCTAAGCAGACTTAAAAACTTGTTGTTCAAATATTTCATAGGCATTGAACCTAATTTAAGCTCATAGAATTCTTTTGCTATCTCTTCATAGTACTGCTCAGATAGAAATTTATTTTTAAAGCACTTCTTGAAGGTACTCCAATTTACATTCTTCTCTCTTATTCCCTTCACTCTCTTTAAGTCTTGCCACCATATATCAGCCTTCCCTGAAAGATTATATATAGCCATTCTAGCCTTTAATTGGTTATAATAGTTACAAATCTGGAAGTACTTCTTCATCCCAGATAATCAGGATTCCGCTTCCTCCCCCTTCTCAGTTTCTCCATTGAATGTTGATGGTTTAATCTTTTTAAACTCCCCAGAAATTTCCTCATAAGGTTTATATTTTCTCTTTTTAGTATAATGGTTGTCATCACTATTATCACTAGTGGAGTGAAAATTACGTTGATCACCAAATACCTCTTAAGATGAGCTGCTTTCATTTTTAGTCTATTTAATCTTTTTATATTTATGTTGATGACTTATATCTTCTGAATCAGCTCTTTTACCCCTTCCCTTAGTTTGAAATCTTTCTGTTAGGATCTGATTCAGCTCCCCCTGAGCTCTCAGAATCCTTCCATTTTCTCGTTTAACAGATTCCATTTCATATTTTAAGTCTTTAACTGTTTGTAAAAGTTCTGAGGAATTAGTGGTTATGTCTTCTTGTATAGGGTCTATTTGTAAGTTTTCTTGTTCAGTAAAGGGAGATTCCTCTTCCGCATATTCCTCCAGTCTTTCCATACATGTTGTTAAACTCAAAAACAATTTCTCTGTGGAATAACATTAAAAGAAAATAACATCAGCAAAATAATTTAAATTCACTCTTTCATAAAAGCAAGTTGGGCTTCATCAAGGCTTAGTGTTTGAACCTTGTGCTCTAATACCACATGTCAAAACCCCAAATTTTCATAAAAATTTAAAATTTTTAATGTAACATAAAATATCTATAGTTGTAGTTTGATAACTACTAGCGCCTAGCAGAAAAATGAAACAGTTACAAAAGTAGTGACTAACTTCAAACATATAAAAACTAATACCACTTTAAATTTGATATGTTATGTATATAACCTACATTCAGTTAATTCTAGTTATACTGATGATTTGATTTTGTCAAGCAGGTGAGAATTCTTGTTCTAAACTGGGGCTTGCTTAGTAATTGCTAACTCAGCTAGATTTCTGGATCTTACAGGTTCAACAGGTAAATTTTGAACAAGTAGGAGTTTGTTAAAGTGTTAATTCTAGATGTACTTCTTTAGCATATATAAAATGATAGAGTAAAAATTTTCTTAATAGAGTTCAAGGATACTATGAGGTAAAGTAACTTTCTTTATTTGTTTTGCAACTATGACAGTATTTTAAGTTTATGTCGAAAGACCAATATCCTTTCCATACTAAATGTCTTTCACCAGCATCAACGTCTACTTCAAAAAATATTCTTTCTAGCTATAAGCTAAGTTACTTACAAGTTCTACATGGAGCTCCTGATTTAATATAACGACACTTTTATTGAAACAAGAGTTTACTACCATTGCTATTTATAATATCTAAAACAATGCTTATAAGCATGAAAATAAACTAAGGCCTTCAAAGAAAAAGATTACAATAGAACCTTTAGCTCTACTTTTGATTCTGCCCCAGTAGATATGAATTATCAGCCACAGTTATAAATGTCTGCTTGCATTGAAATTCATTGAGATTTACTTTCGACCTTCCAAGTTTATCATGTCACAAGTAATGTAGTAAAATCTTATTATCATATCACTTATAATAATACTAAGTATTTTTATTCTTAACTTTAGATAGTCTTACCACCTTGTAAATACCAAGTGTGATCTAATTGTTGGTTTGTTTTAAGAAGAGTTTGGTCCTTTATGGAGGCCAAAAAGATTACTAACTTTGAAGGAGTCTCCCCACCATAACACTGTCTATATCACCGTCGACTTATGGCAATTGTAGAGTCATGCTTGTGTAGAAAATACTACCTAAATTTTATTTACAAAGGTTGAACCTAAGATATTTACCTTATGAACTTTGTTTTTTGCATAACCATAACTCAAACATAGCGTTTTTATTTAATATATAGTTTGTAAAAAGAACTATTAGGAGTACTAGTGACAAAGGTTAAAGATATAACTCAAATATGGTTTTTCACTTACATACTTCTAACAATAATGGATTTTAATGTTATCCAGTGCAATTGAAAATAGTTCATATACGATTCAACCATTGAATGAATATAGTGATAATGAGAAGCAAATGATAAGAAATATTTATTATCATGAGGGTTTGGCTCTGCAATGTCTGGTTTCTTTGCGGCCATGAGAGGCTTGTTGTTTACATGGCGCAGCACCGGTTTGGGTGTAGTGAAGTGCTGCAACTCTTGTATAAGAGTCGAGTGATACATAACTCGTATCTTGGTTTCATTATGCAAGCAGTGTGTCATTGTGAGGGTGGCTATAATCTGCCTTATGGTTGTTTTTCTAGGGATTCCATTTACACTTATTGATTTTCCATCATTATTTATACACGTAAAGGTTTTATCATAATAGTTTAGTATCACCCTATGTTTCTCTAACCAATCCATACTGATTAGTTTGTTGTAAGAACCAAGAGGTAGTACATTAAGCTTTACAATAGTTTCAAATTGATCCATAACTATTGCACGTTTCTTTACAAAACAAGTTTCCTTCCTTTTTGCACTAGTGGCTAACTGAACCAACCAAGAATTTTCAAATTTTTCAACAGGAAGCTTACATTTTTCTACCAATTTAGGTGAAATATAACTGAGACTAGCTCCTAGATCAATTAAAATAGCTATAGGGGTTTTGTTTATCATACCTTCTACTTCCTCCATGGAAGTTTGATAGTCTGCTTGTCGATTCTCCAAGGCTGCATTGATTCTGGGCATAGTCCTTGCTAAATCTCCAATAGTCATTTCCTCCTGTATGCTATGAATATTACTAACAATCCTTTTCGGATTAGGACAGACTGAGGCATAATGTGGGCCATTACACTCCCAGCACTTTATGGGTTCTTTGTGTAATTACCATAATTATTAGAAGACTCTTTACCCTTTGGATTGTTTTGATTGCTTGGTGAATTATTCTTATTCCCTTGGAAAATCTTATTTGGAAAATTTCTGGCCTTATTATTTTTAGAATTATGGTTGGGCACAAACTCTTTCTTCTTTTGATCATAATGATTGTTATTCTTTTTGGCCTTCCAGTTGGGCATCCTTTCCTTCTTTCGATTATGTTCCAAACAGAAATTGGCTTTCCTCATAGCTTTTTCTAGAGTTTTTGGATTGTCATACTCAATCGTATCCTTTATGTGATAAGGTAAATAGCTAAGGAATCATTGTACCTTCGTTTTTTCATCTACAAGGTATGGTACATACCTAAGCAGACTTAAAAACTTGTTGTTCAAATATTTCATAGTCATTGAACCTAATTTAAGCTCATAGAATTCTTTTGCTCTCTCTTCATAGTACTGCTCAGATAGAAATTTCTTTTTAAAGTACTTCTTGAAGGTACTCCAATTTACATTCTTCACTCTTATTCCCTTCACTCTCTTTAATTCTTGCCACCATATATCAGCCTTCTTTGAAAGATTGTAGATATCCATTCTAGCCTTTAATTGGTTAGAATAGTTATAAATCTAGAAGTACTTATTCATCCCAAATAACCAGGATTTCACTTCCTCCCCCTTCTCAATTTCTCCATTGAATGTTGGCGGTTTAATCTTTTTAAACTCCCCAGAAATTTCTTCATAAGGTTTATATTTTCTCTTTTTAGTATAATGGTTGTCATCACTACTATCACTAGTGGAATGAAAATTATGTTGATCACCAAATACCTTTGAAGATGAGCTGCTTTCATTTTTAGTCTATTTAATCTTTTTATATTTATGTTGATGACTTATATCTTCTGAATCAGCTCTTTTACCCCTTCCCTTAGTTTGAAATCTTTCTATTAGGATTTGATTCAGCTCCTCCTGAGCTCTCAGAATCCTTTCATTTTCTCATTTAACAGATTCCATTTCAGATTTTAAGTCTTTTACTGTTAGTAAAAGTTTTGAGGAATTAGTGGTTATGTCTTCTTGTATAGGGTCTCTTTGTAAGTTTTCTTGTTCAGTAAAGGGAGATTTCTCTTCTGCATATTCCTCCAGTCTTTCCATACCTGTTGTGAAACTCAAAAACAATTTCTCTGTGGAATAACATTAAAAGAAAATAACATCAGAAAAATAATTTAAATTCACAGTTTCATAAAAGCAAGTTGAGCTTCATCAAGGCCTAGTGTTTGAACCTTGTGCTCTAATACCACATGTCAAAACCCCTAATTTTCACAAAAAATTAAAATTTTTAATGTAACATAAAATGTCTATAGTCACAGTTTGATAACCACTGACGGCTAGCGGAAAAATGAAACAGTTAACAAAAGTAATGACTAACTTCAAACATATAAAAAATAATACCACTTTAAATTTGATATGTTACGTATATAACCTGCATTCAGTTACTTATAGCTATACTGATGATTTGATTTTGTCAAGTAGGTGAGAAGTTTTGTTATAAACTGTAGCACCCCAGTTTTGACCCCGTTTGCATGATGTATATAATGTAATTAATCGTGGTGAGGAGCTAAAGGCAAAATCCCCACCATCGATTTGGTTGTGTATGTTTCGATAATAGGGGTAGTTGCCGATGGTATATCGTGCTATCCGGCACATTATAGTTTGGCATCATGTAAATACGCACATCAATTAAACTAAACCTACAGCCAGCTATGACGGTGCAATGTTAAAATGAAAAGGGAATGATTCCAAAGGATAAGGGGGGGCGGGGAAATGATGAACCTTGAGCCATTGGGATTTTTCCATGTGTCAGCCACCCATTTAAACTTATGTTGTTTGTTAGTTGGGGGCAGTTATTGCTGAGTAGTGGTGGGTGTGGTAGAACTGTTAGTCCTTTCCCACGTGCCCACTCCACCAGCAGAATCTCCTCTTCATGTCGCGTGGGGTAGAAGAAACATACACTCCACTCTCCCACAATTCCACCCTTCGGAGGATTTGGTCCTGCTCATTCTCACGCAGAGGGATAGTTCATCTTCCTCATGTGCACCGTTTGGGGGGATTCTTCATTGACTGATCATAAAGGGTTTTTCTCTCTCCTTCTTATGCACAGGAATTCTGCGTTGGTTTTGCTCACGTAGGGAGCAAGAGAAATCGTGGCTGTCACTTAGGATTTTCGGGTGCAGGAGCCATTCATGCTCAGGGCTATGTGCTTGTGGGTTCCATACTGGTTTCGGTGGTACGTGTATGTCCCCTTGCCAATTGTGGCCATGTATGTTGTCTATTGTGGTATGCGTTTGTTTTTTCCTCTATCGATGCTAGGAGTTTGTTCTCTCTCCCATTTGTGGACTATGTAATGCTGCCGTGGTTTCATTGTGCGTTCAGGGCTGTTGTCTTCCCGCTGGGTTTTCTTCCACATTCATCAGTTAATTTTTGCCCAGTCCATGCTGGGGTTTCGGTTTCTTATCCATTGCAGACTGTGGATTGTTGCCATCTTTTATTGTGAGTTTGTGGTTATTGATGTACCCTGGTTTTGGGTTGTTGTTGAGTTGTTTTGGCCACGCTAGGGCCAAGAACAACCCTGAGTTGTCTTGTGGATCTGAACTGTGTCTCACCTCTTGGTTGGGATTGTCACTGGATTGTCTTTGCCTTCTTCACAGAGCTGTGAGCTGTTGTTTTACTGCGGTATGCAGTGGTTGGTCTTTGGACTATTGAGAATAGGATTAGAGGCTAGGTGTGCTTGAGAAACTGGTGTTGAGGCCACCAACTTAGCATTATCCTTTCCTAGCTCCTTGATGACCTGGTAAAACCATACTGTGTGGGTTTGGCTGATTGGAAAACCTTGGCTATGTGTAAGCCTGCATTGACCCTTATTCCTTGAGGAATCATGCCCAGCTCGGGGGTGGCAGTGTTGCTGAGAGATTGATGAGCACGCTGGCCTATGGTTGGGTGGAATGTTGCAGCGACGTATCTGGTTGCGGGGCGAGTTCTTCATTAAAAATATAAGTACTCCTGATTATTTCATCTCTGCAATTATATCTACTGTTTCATGAATTATGATGAACATGTTGAATGCTGGAATGTATATGTTTGATTTTGTTGTATGTTGATTAACTATGCATCCTTGTATGATGGATTATGCATCTTAGTATGCATTATGTTAAGCTTTCTATCTTAGCATTTATCCATGTTCATGTTTATGGGTCTGTTTGCCCATTTGTTTGGTGTTAGTAGCGTCCTCTTCGCCGGTCGGAGGGTCGGGGGCATTACATAAACTTGGGCTTACTTAGCAATTGCTAACTCAGCTGGTTTTCTGGATCTTACAGGTTGAATAGGTAAATTTTGAACAAGTAGGAGTTTGTTAAAGCGTTAATTCCAGATGTACTTCTTTAGCATATATAAAATGCTAGAGTAAAAATTTGATTAATAGAGTTCAAGGATACTATGAGGTAAAGTAACTTTATTTATTTGTTTTGCAACTATGACAGTATTTTAAGTCTATGTCAAAAGACAAATACCTTGCCATACTAAATGTTGTTCACCAGCATGAACTTCTACTTCAGAAAATCTTCTTTCCAGCTATAAGCTAAGTTACTTACAAGTTCTACATGGAGCTCCTGATTTAATATAACGACACTTTTACTGAAACAAGA
Organism: Pseudotsuga menziesii; assembly: GCA_001517045.1. Taxonomy (NCBI): domain Eukaryota; kingdom Viridiplantae; phylum Streptophyta; class Pinopsida; order Pinales; family Pinaceae; genus Pseudotsuga; species Pseudotsuga menziesii. Next base: position 758,756 of record LPNX010040875.1, read on the forward strand.
GTTTACTACCATTGCTATTTCTAATATCTAAAACAATGCTTATAAGCATGAAAATAAATCTAAGGCCTTCAAAGAAAAAGATTACAATAGAACCTTTAGCTCTACTTTTTATTCTGCCCCAGTAGATATGAATTATCAGCCACAATTATAAATGTCTACTTGCATTGAAATTCATTGAGCTTTACTTTGGACCTTCCAAGTTTATCATGTCACAAGTAATGTAGTAAAATATTTTTATCATATCACTTATAATAATACTAAGTATTTTTATTCTTAACTTTAGATAGTCTTACCACCTTGTAAATACCAAGTGTGATCTAATTGTTGGTTTGTTTTAAGAAGAGCTTGGTCCTTTATGGAAGCCAAAAAGATTACTAAATTCTAAGGAGTCTCCCCACCATAACGTTATCTATATCATTGTCGACTTATGGAAATTGTAGAGTCATGCTTGTGTAGAAAATACTACCTTACTTTTATTTACAAAGGTTGAACCTAAGATATTTACCTTACCAACTTTGATTTTTGCATAACCCTAACTCAAACATAGCGTTTTTATTTAATATATAGTTTGTAAAAAGAACTATTAGGAGTACTAGTGACAAAGGTCAAAGATATATTTCCCATATGGTTTTTCACTTACATACTTCTACCAATAATGGATTTTAATGTTATCCAATGCAATTGAAAATAGTTTATATACAATTCCACCATTCAATGAATATAGTAATAATGAGAAGAAAATGATAAGAAATATTTATTATCATGAGGGTTTGGGTCTGCAATGTCTGGTTTCTTCGAGGCCAAGAGAGGCTCATTGTTTACGTTTAACAGTGTCGGTTTGGGTGTAGTGAAGTGCTGCAACTCTTGTATAAGAGTTGAGTGATACATAACTTGTATCTTGGTTTCCTTCTGCAATCAATGTGTCATTGTGAGGGTGGCTATACTCTGTCAGTAGTTTAGAGTGTCGGTTCCTTGTGTAGCCATTGCCATAGCTTTTAACCTGATCCATCGTCGGTGTAGTTTGGAATGTGAACCCCGTTGCCTCTGTCACAGGTTAGCACGAGGGTTTATTCTTCAAGGTGCTGCTCATCGTGCTGGTTTGAAAACATTCTTGGCTCCAGATCTCATGCTTATAGGTAAAGGGTTTACCCTTTTATCATTATAAAATTTGAGTTACAGTTTTAATATTAGAAAAAATATGGCTTCTAATTAAATTCTTCGGTCTCGTTTGCAGGTTACAATTTGTCTTCAGGATTGGAAAAATCCTCTCTAACGTTGGTTGACTTCATGACCGAAATGGGTAAGCCCCAGTTTAACGTGGCATATCCCTGCTTGCAATGGTCAAGGGATAAGGGTTACGGTTGGAAAAGAAGCACGTCTTCGGTTCCTCCATTGTTTAGATGCTTAGTTTCAGTTATTACTTAGTTGTTATTATTAAAACCCTTGCCTGTTGCAGGGTATCTCTAGCGTCTATGTCATGACTTGTAAAAAGGATTTACAGACTTATGGCTAAATAATATCATGTTCTGTTTCGTAAAGTTTGGAGGTTCTTCCTGTTCTCATGGTTTTTAATTGACCTCTATTTCGAGTACTCTGTTTTATAAAAGATATTACTGTAAATGAGGTTGTTCTTCTTTAATGTCAGTGAAATAAATTTACTGTTAAGAATTTTCTTGTAAATAATTAAGGTTATTGTGAAGACTGTAGCTCAATCGTAAGGTAGTATTTATAAATTTATATTTATCAGTTAGGATAAAAAATAGCTAGGGTTTACTGGGAGAGAACCCTTGTATAGATGTATCATTGGTTTTTGTTTACTTCTATTTCGTTATTACAAGAATATTGATGTTATTTATTTGTTTATGAATTATTTTTAAAAATAAAAGAGTTTATAAATATACTATAAGTTCTTGAGATAAGACTATAACTAGTCTAATGCATAACTTATAGTCTTCTAGTTTAATTCGTTTATTCTGTGATTAAAGAATATGTTTATAAAAAGATAGAAGAAAAACTAGGGTTTTGACCCTCAAGTTTAACTTGCACAGGTTATGATCTTGTCTTGTAAATATAATTACTTCCTGTATAAGTAATTTCTTAGTTTTATTCTGTTTAATGTTTACAGTTATATTTTAATTTGTTGACTGTTCTATAACTTAGAAAATATTCAGAGCTCTGTAAGGATTAAAACATTAACTCTGGTTGCTTTTCATTTCTAAAGGGTTTGTAACACAATCCTATTCTAGTTTACACTAAGTAATAGTTTAAGATCTTAGTTAATAGATTAAAGGATAAATTGTATGGTTGATACCTTGTTTATAAACTTAGTTGTATCTTCTATAATATTTATTGTATAAACATATTTCCTTATTATAACTCTAGTGTAGTCTTACTATTTCTTTTCCAACATTTTTATTTAGTTATATTCAGTAAAACAGTAACATAAATAAACCATAACACTGTTCTTTTCATAATAATTTAAACATTGAATAAATGACTCTGCTATCTACAGATACAGAACCCTATATATTATTTTCAAACTCTTACAAATTTATTTCATCTACTTTAAGCATCTTAACTATGCTAGAGTACGGCCTGGTTTCCAGGTGTGGAAAAAAACAGGACTTCTAGAAATTTATTTCCACTCTATCACATTATCCTCTAATTGATTTCTTTTTCTTTAACCATCTAATAAGAATGCTAATTCTAACAATTATTGAACTGAATATTTAACATTCATATAGGATTAAAAACTAGGATTTATTTAACTAACACAATAAAATAAAACAACATAGAACCTGTTGAGGACATACAACAACAGCTTTAGGAGGCAGCTCCTCCCTACCAATCTCCTGGAGAGCGCTCAAAGAACACTTCCTCAGGACCCCCGAACCTGTTCCTGGTCTTCTTGGCTGAGAACTGGTGGAGAGTGCAAACAGTAGAACCCTCTGTCAACTCATTAGTTCAATGTCTCAGTAAACACTCTACTCTCAGTAGTATGATCTTTAGCTTAAAAGATGCAACTAGATCAATCAACAGTTATCCCCTCAAACACTTTCCAGATATCCCTTCGATTGAATTTCTCTAAAGTACATTCATTCAACCTGAATCACCACTTCTCTAGAATGAGCAACCTCAACTCTCTTCAATGGGATTTTTTATAAAGATTGCCTAGGTCTTTTGGGCCAGTTTTTATTGATTAAGCCACTTGCTCTAATTCCACTTTCTTGGGGAATCATGACCCCAAATGTAGGGAGGTTTCCACCTACAATAGTTGGAAGTGGTTTGAGGATGCTACCACATGTCATTTTTCTCTCCACCCAGTCTCCTCCACCAATTTGACCAGTAACACTCTTTTAACAGCTCTCCTAAGCTATTGTCTCCTCATTTATTTATTTACAATAAAATATTCAGAATTTACATTAAATATCCTTGACCCTGCTGAGTCGTCAATTACAACTTAGCATAAAAATTAACATATTGTCCTCAATAATATCAAATAATATAAAATTGTTTTTTATGCAAAATTGGGGTATGTGACATACACACCCCCTTAAAGTATAACATCGTCCTTGATGTTATTTATTCTTCATCCTCAAAATTCCCCTGGAACAGAATTGGATATGCATCCCGCATATTACTTTCCAATTCCCAGGTGGCTTCCTCGGAATTAAGGTGCTTCCATTGCACCTTCACCTAACCAATGGTGCGGTTTCGAAGTGTGATCTCCCTCCGCTCGAGGATATAGTCCGGTTCCACCAGAAAATGTTCTTCTGGTTCCACCTGTACATTATTCCAGTTAACAACATGAGTAGGATCATGAACATATTTATTTAATACATAAATGTGAAAAACATTATGAACTCTTAAATTTGGTGGTAATGCTAATTGATAAGCTACTTGTCCAATCCTAGACAGTATTTCAAATGGACCACAGTAATGAGGTGATAATTTTTCACAACTACCCAACCTTAGAGAGATCTTTCTGGGTCTCACCTTGATGAACACATGTTCACCCACCTGAAACTCTTTTGGAGTTCTTTTAAGATTTGCTTGACTTTTCTATCAATCCTATGCAATTTTCAAATTACCTTGTACCTGCTTTACAATTTCTTCCATTTTATTCAATAGTTTAGGACCTAATACTAATCTGTCCACCGGATTACTCCAAGAGATAGGAGTGTTACACTTCCTTCCATACAAGATTTCGAAAGGACTAAATGTGGTTGAAGCTAGATAATTATTATTATAAGAAAATTCTACCAGATGTAAAAAATCCTCCCATTTACTTGCCTGGTCTTTTACATACATTCTTAGTAAATATTCTACTACTTGGTTTAATATTTTAGTCTATCCATATATTTGAGGATGGAACGCAGTACTAAAATTTAGTGTAGAGTTTAATCTTTTAAACAGAGATTTCCAAAAGTTAACTGTAAATCTAGGGTCTCTATCTGAGATTATAACTTTCAGTATTCCATGCAGTCAAAAATTTTTCTTTAGAAAAATATCAGCTATGTTTGTAGCTTTATATGTAGTTTTAACAGGTATAAAATGGGCTACTTTACTTAATTTATTGACCACTACCATGATAGAATCATTTAAATTCTGATTTTTAGGCAGTCCAGTAACAAAATTGAGACTAATTATCTCCCATTTCCAGCTAGGAATGGGCAACGGCTGAAGTAATCTAGCTGGGTGTTGATGTTCAGTTTTCACCTCCTGACATTCAAAACACCTAGCGATATATTCTTCCAGTTTAGTCTTCATGTTTGGCCAAAAATATTCTTTTCTTAACATAGTTATAGTCTTCTGATAACCTGGATGGCCTAAGTATGGAGTTTTATGGACTTCATCTAAAATTAATAACCTAACTTTAGGTACATTAGGTACATATATTCTATCTTTGTACAGTAAAAATCCTTTTTCATTCAAACTGTACCCTTTACTTAAGCTTTCTATTAGATTTCTTTCATTTTAGTTTGTAAATTTTGGTAAATTTCATCTTGTTCTACCCCTGCTTTAAGCTATTCATCTAGATCTGTTGTATAAGTGCTGATAACTATTGTATAGTTCAGCCTTGCATTTCTACTTAATGCATCAACAGCTTTATTTTCTTTCCCTTTAATGTGCTGAATTTCAAAATCATACTCACTTCGAAAAGCTAGCCACCTAGCTTGTCTAGCATTTAGCTTAGGATGATCTAACAGATATTTTAGTCCTTTATTATCGGTCATTAGAATAATTTTTTTTCCAATTAGATGATGATGCCACATCTTTAGAGCATGTATAATAGCAGCTAATTCCAGATCATAAATTGGATAATTATTTTCATGAATTTTTAATTTCCTAGACTCATAAGCAATAACATCCCTTCTTGAGTCAATACTCCACCTAAACCATCATTGCAGGCGTCAGTACACACTACAAAATATTTATTTAAATCAGCTATTCTTAAAATAGGTGCGCTGGTTAGTAAAGCTATCCTCGCATTTCTGGTTCCTATCAAATTTCTTTCCTTTCTTCTGCAAGAAAGTTATCAGATTTGCGATCCTTGAAAAATCTTCAATGAACCTCCAGTAATAACCAGTAATTCTTATGAAGGATCAAACATCAGTTACATCCTTAGGAACCGGCCCATATTCAATCTCCTTTATCTTTTCGGGATCCACCGAAATCCCTTCCTTGGTCACCACATGACCTAAGTTATGAATTTTATCCTTAAATAAATTACATTTACTAAACTTTGCAAAGAGTTGATGATCTCGTAACTCTTGCAAAACAATTTTTAAATGTTCTTTATCTTCTTCTTTATATTTTGAATAGATTAATATGTCTTCGATAAACACAACCACAAACTTATCTAGATACTTATGCATAATGTTGTTCATTAAACACATAAAAACAACTAGAGCATTAGTAAGCCCAAATGGCATGACGAAAAACTTATAATGCCCATATCGAGTCCTAAAAGCTATTTTAAAGATGTCTTCATCTTTAATCCTAACTTGGTGATATCCAGACCTTAAATCAATTTTTTAAAACACCGTGGCTCCACGCAGTTAATCAAACAGATCATCTATGTGATACAATGAGTATCTATTTTTAATAGTCATCTTATTCAACTAACAGTAATCTATGTGAAGTCACATAGTTCCGTCCTTTTTCTTAACAAAGATGACAGGTTCCCCCCAGGGAGACACACTAGGTCGTATATACTTCTTGTCAATAAGTTATTTTAATTGTGATTTAAGTTCATTAAGTTCAAGTATGTTCGTTCGATAAGGGGCCTTTGAGTTGGGTACTACACCAAGTACCTGCTCAATGGTAAAACCTAGTTCCCTTTTTGAGGTAGTCCCAGAATCTCTTCCGAAAATACATCTGCATACTCTTTTAAAACTGGTATATCTTCCAATTTTATTTTATCTGTACTATTTAGATTTTCCTCATTAGTTACTGTTACTGCATAATCCTTACAACCTTTCCTAACAGCTCTCTTAAGCTGCAGAGCAGAAATCTTCCTTATGGTTTTTTTTCTAGGGATTCCCTTTACACTTATTGATTTTCCATCATTATTTATACACGTAAAGGTTTTATCATAATATTTTAAGATCACCCTATGTTGCTCTAACCAATCCATACCGATTAGTATGTTGTAAGAACCAAGAGGCAGTACATTAAGCTTTACAACAGTTTCAAAATTGATCAATAACTACTGCACATTTCTTTACAAAACAAGTTACCTTCCTTTTTGCACCAGTGGCTAACTAAACCAACCAAGAATTTTCAAATTTTTCAACAGGAAGCTTACATTTTTCTACCAATTTAGGTGAAATATAATTGAGACTAGCTTCTGGATCAATTAAAATAGATATAGGGGTTTGGTTTATCATACCTTCTACTTCCACCATGGAAGTTTGATAATTTTCTTGTTGATTCTCCAAGGCTACATTGATTGTAGGCATAGTCCTTGCTAAAGCTCCAATAGTCATTTCCTCCTGTATGGTATGAATATTATTGATAGTATTTTTCTGAATAGGACAGATTGAGGCATAATGTGGGCCATTACACTCCCATCACTTTATGGGTTCTTTGTGTAATTACCATGATTATTAGCAGACTCTTTACCCTTTGGATTGTTCTGATTGCTTGGTGAATTATTCTTATTCCCTTGGA
>LPNX010040875.1:766683-820008 GCA_001517045.1 Pseudotsuga menziesii
ACTTTTATTTTTAGTCTATTTAATCTTTTTATATTTATGTTGATGACTTATATCTTCTGAATCAGCTCTTTTACCCATTCTCTCAGTTTGAAATCTTTCTGTTAGGATCTGATTCAGCTCCTCCTGAGCTCTCGAAATCCTTTCATTTTCTCGTTTAACAGATACCATTTCATATTTTAAGTCTTTTACTATTTGTAAAAGTTCTGAGGAATTAGTGGTTATTTCTTCTTTGTATAGGGTCTCTTTGTAAGTTTTATTGTTCAGTATAGGGAGATTCCTCTTCCGCATATTCCTCCATTCTTTCCATACATGTTGTTAAACTCAGAAACAATTTCTCTGTGGAATAACATTAAAAGAAAATAACATCAACAAAATAATTTAAATTCACTGTTTCATAAAAGCAAGTTGGGCTTCATCAAGGCCTAGTGTTTGAACCTTGTGCTCTGATGACACATGTCAAAACCCCAAATTTACACAAAAATTTAAAATTTTTAATGTAACATAAAATGTCTATAGTCGTACTTTGATAACTACTAGAGGCTAGCGGAAAAATGAAACAGTTAACAAAAGTAGTGACTAACTTCAAACATATAAAAACTAATACCACTTTAAATTTGATATGTTATGTATATAACTTGCATTCAGTTACTTCTAGCTATACTGATGATTTGATTTTTTCAAGTAGGTGAGAAGTTTTGTTCTAAACTGGGGCTTACTTAGCAATTGCTAACTCGGCTGGATTTCTGGATCTTACAGGTTCAACGGGTAAATTTTGAACAAGTAGGAGTTTGTTAAAGCATTAATTCTAGATGTACTTCTTTAGCATATATAAAATGCTAGAGTAAAAATTTCCTTAATAGAGTTCAAGGATACTATGAGGTAAAGTAGCTTTCTTTATTTGTTTTACAACTATGACAGTATTTTAAGTTTATGTCGAAAGACCAATATCCTTTCCATTCTAAATGTCTTTCACAAGCATGAACTTCTACTTCAGAAAATATTCTTTCCAGCTATAAGCTAAGTTAATTACAATTTCTACATGGAGCTCCTGATTTAATATAACGACACTTTTACTGAAACAAGAATTTACTACCATTGCTATTTCTAATATCTAAAACAATGCTTATAAGCATGAAAATAAACTAAGGCCTTCAAAGAAAAATCTTACAATAGAACCTTTAGCTCTACTTTTGATTCTGCCCCAATAGATATGAATTATCAGCCACAGTTATAGATGTCTACTTGCATTGAAAGTCATTGAGATTTACTTTCGACCTTCCAAGTTTATCATGTCACAAGTAATGTAGTAAAATATTATTATCATATCACTTATAATAATATTAAGTATTTTTATTTTTAACTTTAGATAGTCTTACCACCTTGTAAATACCAAGTGTGATCTAATTGTTGGTTTGTTTAAAGAAGAGTTTGGTCCTTTATGGAAGCCAAAAAGATTACTAACTTCTAAGGAGTCTCCCCCCATAATGTTGTCTATATCACTATTGACTTATGGCAATTGTAGAGTCATGCTTGTGTAGAAAATACTACCTAAATTTTATTTACAAAGGTTGAACCTAAGATATTTACCTTACCAACTTTGATTTTTGCATAACCCTAACTCAAACATAGTGTTTTTATTTAATATGTAGTTTGTAAAAAGAACTATTAGGAGTACTAGTGACAAAGGTGAAAGATATAACTCCCATATGGTTTTTCACTTACATACTTCTACCAATACTGGATTTTAATGTTATCCAATGCAATTGAAAATAGTTTATATATGATTCCACCATTGAATGAATATAGTGATAACGAGAAGCAAATGATAATAAATATTTATTATCATGAGGGTTTGGATTTGTAATGTCTGGTTTCTTCGCGGCCATGAGAGGCTCGCTGTTTACATTTTACAGCATTGGTTTGGGTGTAGTGAAGTGCTGCAACTCTTTTATAAGAGTTGAGTGATACATAACTCGTATCTTGGTTTCCTTCTGCAAGAAGTGTGTCATTGTGAGGGTGGCTATACTCTATCAGTAGCTTAGATTGTTGGTTCCTTGCATTGCTATTTCCATAGCTTTTAACCTGCTCCATCGTCAGTGTAGTTTGGAATGTGAACCCTGCTGCCTCTGTCACAGGTTAGCACAAGGGTTTGTTCTTCAAGGTGCTGATGGTCGTGCTGGTTCGATAACCTTCTCGGCTCTAGATCTCTTTCTTACAATTAAAGGGTTTACCCTTCTATCATTATAAAATTTGAGTTACAGTTTTAATATTAGAAAAAATATGGCTTGTATCTAAATTATTCGGTCTCATTTGTAGGTTACAGTTTGTCTTCAGGCTTGGAAGAATCCTCTCTAACGCTGGTTGACTTCATGACCAAAATAGGTAAGCCCCGCTTTAATGTGGCATCTCCCTGCTTGCAATGGTTAAGGGATAAGGGCTACAGTTGGAAAGGAAGAACGGCTTCGAATCCTCCATTGTTTAGATGCTTAGTTTTAGTTATTGCTTAGTTGTTATTATTAAAACTCTTTCCTATTGCAGGGTAGCTCTACCTTCTATGCCGTGACTTGTATTTAGGTTTTCTTGACTTGTAAAAAGGATTTACAGCCTTATGGCTAAATAATATCATGCTCTGTTTCGTAAAGTATGGAGGTTCTTCGTGTTCTCATGATTTTTAATTGACCTCTGTTTCGAATACTCTATTTTATAAAAGAAATTACTATAAATGAGGTTGTTCTTCTTTACTGTTAGTGAAATAAATTTACTGTTAAGAATTTTCTTGTAAATAATTAAGGTTATTGTGAAGACTGTAGCTCAGTCATAAGGTAATATTTATAAATTTATATTTATCAGTTAGGATAAAAAATAGCTAGGTTTTACTGGGAGAGGACCCTTGTATAGATGTATCATTGGTTTCTGTTTACTTCTATTTCATTATTACAAGAGTATTGATGTTATTTAATTTGTTTATGAATTATTTTTAAAAGTAAAAGAGTTTATAAATATACTATAAGTTCTTGAGATACGATTGTAACCTGTCTAATGCATAACTTATAGTCTTCTAGTTTAATTTGTTTATTCTGTGATTAAAGAATATGTTTATAAAAAGATAAAAAGAAAAACTAGGGTTTCGACCCTCAAGTTTAAATTGCAAAGGTCATGAGCTTGTCTCGTAAATATAATTACTTTTTGTAAACTAATTTCTTAGTTTTATTATATTTAATGTTTACAGTTATATTTGAATTTGTTGACTATTCTGTAACTTAGAAAAGATTCAGAGCTCTGTAAGGATTAAAACATTAACTCTGTAACTCTGATTTCTTTTAATTTGTAAAGGGTTTGTAACATAATCCTATTCTGGTTTACACTAAGTAATAGTTTAAGATGTTAGTTAATAGATTAAAGCATAAATTGTATGGTTGATACCTTGTATAAACTTAACTGTATCTTCTATAATATTTATTGTATCAGTATATTTCCTTATTATAACTCTATTGTAGTCTTACTATTTCTTTTCCAACATTTTTATTTAGTTATATTCAGTAAAATAGTAACATAAATAAATCATAACACTGTTCTTTTCATAATAATTTAAACATTGAATAAATTACTCTGCTATCTACAGATACAGAACCCTATCTATTATTTTCAAACTCTTACAAGTTTCTTTCATCTACTTTAAGAATCTTAACTGTGCTAGAGTACTGCCTGGTTTTCAAGTGTGGAAAAACATAGTCTAGAAATTTATTTCCATTCTATCACATTATCATCTAAATCAATTTATTTTTCTTTAACCATCTAATAAGAATATTAATTCTAACACTTCTCGAACTGAATATTTAACATTCATATAGCAGTCAAAACTAGGATTTATTTAACTAACATAATAAAATAAAACAACATAGAACCTGTTGAGGAGAGACGACAACAACTTTGGGAGGACATTCCTCCCTACCAATCTCCTGGAGAGCGCTCAAACAACGCTTCCTCAGGACCCCCGAGCCTGTTCCTGGTCTTCTTGGCTGAGAACTGGTGGAGAGTGCAAACAGTAGAACCCTCTATCAACTGACTTAGTTCAATATCTCAGTAAACACTCTGCTCTCAGTAGTATGATCTTCAGCTTAAAAGCTGCAACTAGATCAATTAGCAGTTATCCCCTCAAACAATTTCCAGTTTTACCTTCCATTGAATTTCTCTAAAGTACATTCGTTCAACCTGAATGATCACTTCTCCAGAATGAGCAGCCTCAGCTCTCTTCAATGAGAATTTTTGTAAATATTGCCTAGGTCTTTTGGGTCAGTTTTCATTAATTGAGCCACCTGCTTTGATTCCACTTTCTTGTGGAATCGTGACCCCAAATGTAGGGAGGTTTCCACCTGCAACAGTTGGAAGTGGTTTGAGGATGCTACCACATGTCAATTTTCTCTCCACCCAGTCTCCTCCACCAATTTGACCAGTAAACACTCTTTTAACAGCTCTCCTAAGCTGTTGTCTCCTCATTTATCTATTTATAATAAAATATTCAGAATTTACATTAAATATCCTTAACCTTGCTGAGTCGTCAATTACAACTTAGCATAAAAAATAACATATTGTCCTCAATAATATCAAATAATATAAAATTGTTTTTTTTTTTCAAAATTAGGGTATGTGACATTAGCTCTGATACCATGTTAGACTTTTAACATTAAGCTATCATAACATTAGGATATTTAACTCAAAGAACAATAAGCACAGCAATCAAACACAAGAGACAATGATCACAGTGTTTTTCCTTGGGGAAACCATAAATGGAGAAAACCCCGTAACTTCCTTAGAGATAGAATCGACACCAAACGTAAAACCCCAAAACAGTAAGATTATCTCTCGATAGCACTAACCTCTTTCTTCCTTGCCCCAGTGTCTTTCTCTTCCTCAGCTATGCACTACAACTGAGTCGGAGTGAGTGTGTGATAAATAGAGAGGATAGCTCTCTATTTATACTAATTCCTAACTTGACTAAAACCAACTAGGGCCGACTTCACTAGGTGAGTCTAATAAACCTGGTGCCCTAGAACTGTGGGGAATTTAACCCTTAGACAATAGGAGGGTTACCCACCTTGACTTGACCTGACTTGTTTACATTATAGAAACTCTCCATAGGAACATCAGGGCATGACATGACTCAAGTACATTATAATACATCCCAGAATAAACATCGGGTTACAATACATAAGAAATACAAGTGAATACATTCCGAAGTTACAATTACATCAACAAAATCAACCACAAGAGGTTAACTCTAATCCAACACAAGCAATTCAAATTTCAAGGAGAATGACTCCAAGCCACTCCATCCAACTCAAAATTAGTGAGGCGAGGTGTCACACAAGCAAAGGCATCTTCCCAAAATAGAAAAGCGGTGTTACAAAAGGATTTACACAAGAGTTACACAAATATTTACACAATTATTTACACGAGTTACAAAACCACCAAAGGGTCTCAATCAACAAGTGGCACCTACCCAAACTCTAAGGAGGCCCACTAAATCATGAATTAGGCTCAATAGTACCAACATAGGATAAATTAATCAAAATTTGGGTCATTTGTACAATGTTTGGGTGATCATTAATTAATAAAGCCACTAAGGCATAACTATGGAACAAGATCAACCAAACAAGTTCTAAAGTGCTAGGAATGTCCCCATTCCCCCTCACATTATGGATCTAGGCCTCCCATACTCTTTTAGTGGTCCTTGATGTGCCAGTTTTTTTCATTAATTAATTATTTATAAAATAATAATAATGTCTCTAGGTCCTTAAAGACCTTTTTTCCGGCACCCTGTTCCACAATAACAAACACTTACAAATTACATATGTCTGGTGCTTTAACACATGAGGTATTACAATTATCTTTTAATAATAAATAGTAATGGATGGATCTTAACTTTATTTCTTTCATCATTAATATTATTACTATATATTTATTCTTTATACATACCATGTATAAAATACATAATAATATAACATTTGTTAACATTTGTCTTTGGGAATCATATACCATGATCCCTATACTTAATGACACTTCTTCACTAAGGTCAAATAGGTAGATGGTTAGGTCTACTAGGCTAGGAAACTCTAAACATCCTTGCATGTTGGATTCCCTCATATAACATGGTATTTCTTTAGTACTTGATGAGAATACATAATTTTGAAATTTCATTTAATCACTTATAAATAAGTCTAATGAGATCAATATTTTTCTCGAGTCGTTTTCACTCAGAAATTAAGAAATTCTTTTTAGTAACCCCTAGCGCTTACCAGATCTCATAAGGGAATTACAAACTTAGTGCAATTCCAGAGCTCTTCGCTCAACACTAATGCTAGGATGTACTTGTACGATACACCTAGGGATACAATGGCCAAGGATCCGATGCTCCAGATATTATGATCAACATCAATATGGAAGGCTTCAGGGCTTATTACCAACACTTCCAATTATCTTTTCATGTCTTCCAGAGCTTCTCACTCAACACAAATGTAAGTACTCATGTGCTCCAGAGCTTCTTGCTCAACACAAAATGTTAATTACCCATGTGCTCTAGAGCTCCTCACTCAACACAAAACATTAATTACCCATGTGCTCTAGAGCTCCTCTCTCAACACAAAACATCTACTCAATCATGTGCTTCAAGGCCCACTCCCAACACAAACAAGCATATATATATCAGAAATAATTGGCTTACGCCCAATATATAAAACAAATCATCATGTGCATATGCAATGGGGTCTTCGACCCAATATATCAATATGAAATATCAAGATAACATCATATAGGCTCATGCCTATAAGTGTTAGGTCCAAAATTAGGGATATTACATTGGGTGTCTCTGTAATCGGTAATTTCGTAGTAATACAATCTTTTATTTACTGAAAAAAAAAACCTCATTTCATGATTCAAAATTTTCATAATTATTTTCAGTTACCGATCCAGTACAAAACAGGTACAAAACTATTGACCTCACTTCGATAGACCACATCAACCCACATATCTGATCATATCCATGAATGGAGAAGAAGATGCAGTTTAATCAAAGCTCCCATTCCTGATCAGTTACTGGATTATTGGTTTACAAAGTCTTTACTTTCGCTCATTTCTAGAGATGTCACCATGTGAGGCGTTGTTACCAAGGAACAGGCTATTAGCCACGCTCAGTACCTTGATTTGGTTTATTCCCAATTAGGCACTTTGTATGATTTGATTCCTCATGCTCCTCGGCCCACAACTGATCCATCAAGACCGGAAAATGAACCACCCGCTGATGGCATACTTGGTTCAGTTTAGACAAAAATAGCAGCAAAATCTTCTAAGAAGAAAAAACAAACCTCCCCACCAGCAAGTCCACCTTCCAAAAATGAACCTTCTTCTATTGCTTCTATTGAATTAAATGTGGTTCAGTCCACTAAATCTTCCGGTGAAGAGAAAAAAGGAAAAAAAAAATCGAAAAAACCTGATAACCAACAGGAGGGTAATAAAGCATAGAATTAAGATGTTGATTCAAAAAATCAAAGAAAGGTAAAATATCCTTGTTTAATCTGTGGGGGAGATCATTTCACCAAGGAATATCCTCATCATGAGGACTTTAGTAAATTTTTGAAAACTTCAAACACCCCCGCAGTTCTTAAAGATCCTTTCCCCACCCAACAACAATTAAGCGATCATGAATCCTTGCATGGGTCATCTTCATCTGCTGATGAAGTTAGAATGATGTCTAGAGAAATGGTTAACTTAAACACAAGATCACATAGCTATGACCATCCTCCGGAAAAGAAATCTGATGAAGTTCCACCTGAAAAACCTTTAGCTTCCACACCTCCTCCTAGTAATGGTCTTCACATTGAAAAACACATTCTAGAATCAATTTTATTCCCACCAAAGGGTACTCTTCATAAGTCCATTATCAACCCTAATACACTTTCTGCCCAATATTACAACATAGTATAAGATTTGGATCAAGCACCCTGCGCTATGTCGACGTTAAAAGTAGTCCAAACCTGTCCCACCCAATGGAAAAAATTGCTTACTGCACTTGGAGCTATGGATCCTGAAAACAGTAATGTCATCACTTTCAAACTGGATGATTTTAAAACCCGGCTCTCCCACCAATTAGCTTTTCAGATATCCACTAAAATTGTTGGGAGTACCATTCATCGCACTGTTTTGGACGAGGGAGCCTCTACATCAGCAATGTCTTTATCTTGTTGGAGAGCCATTGGTTCTCCTGAAATCAACTGTTCACCTACCACCCTTAAGGATTTTGATGGTCGTGGCTTTCAACCTTATGGATTACTACCTTCCATCCACATTGAACTTGGGGGGTAAGTCAGTCTCCATTCACATCGAATTTGTTGACGCTCCTTTAAACTATAACCTACTCCTATTTTGCAACTAGTTTTATGTTATGCAAGCTGTAGCATCAACCATTTTTCAGATCATCTAGTTCCCATTCCAAGGAAGGATTGTCACTATAGACTAGTTAGATTTCATCACAATAGCTGCTATCACCAATGATGTGAATAGCATTCTGCTTTTGAATACCCCACAATATTAGGACATAGGAGTAGGCCTTATCAAAGACTCATCGCTCATGGGATTCTTTCCATTATCTAATCCTCCTGCTGCTTAACAAACTACATCTATCAATATGATTTCTAACACTTTTATAGACAAAGGAAAATCGATTGTTGATGAATCAACATCTCTTACCCCTTTTGAAGAAGTTTATAACACTATCCAATTCACCAGTGATTCTACCATCAATGACCATTTGTTGGTGGCGTAAGATTATTATCACCTACCATATTGGCTTGACAATCCCCCCTATCTCTGGATTATCTTTCACATACACTTCCCACAAATGAATCCATTATGGAAGTCATGTCACTAGACAATATTGTTGGAGTAGGGTCCCACAGCTACAGGAAAAGCTACCACGTCGGGACAGGGAAGTCAAGAGAAGACGGTACCTGGGCGGCCGAGAAGAGAGAGCTCACCCACTGCATTAAAGGTAGCGGCTGAGAAGAGAGAGCTCACCCACTGCATTCAAGGTAGCGGTGGAAGACAGGAGGGCTCAGCTACCCTCATAAAGGAAAAGGAGCAATGAGGCCGAGGTATTGAAGACGAAGGATAGAAAAGGAAGCAGCGACCAGTACCCACGATCAGTGCCGGGAAGCATGGAAGACTGCAGGAAGTTGTGGTGTGACAGAAAGCGGCAGCTCAAAGTACAGATACACTGACTGTCATAGTTAGGGTTTTTTGGGTTACTTTTGGGACAGGCCCACAGTGTTGTAAAGGAGAGACCTTTGGGTCGCCTATAAAGGGATGTAAACTGTATTGTAAAAGGTTAGCTAGTCGGACAATCTGTAGCTATTCAGACAGTTAGCCAGTCTGAGAGCCAAGTAGTCTGTTAGCTCACAGTTATTTTGTATTGTAATAGAGTCGAGCTCTAGTTCTGCTATTCAGTCCATAGTTACCTTACTGTAATTAGTAGCTGACTTCAGGAGTATGTATGTAACAATCCGCAGGGATTGACACAGAGAGAGAGAGAGAGTATATTGTAAGAAGGCAATATAGAGAACGAAAAGAGATCTAGGAGAGAAGGGCTCCCAACAGCGTGTGCGGAGTTACCCAGAAGATCTCTAGCTGCACAATAGGTTGTAGCAGAACTGTGTACCCTCTCAAGATATAATAAACACAGTTTTGTGGACGTAGCTTCTACCCTGGAAGTGAACCACATAAAACCAGTGTGTTATGTGACTATTTCATGTGATTGTGCTTTACTTAGTTGATATCTGTTATATTTTACATGAATGTTGTATATCAGTTAGTAAATGGTTGTATGTCCTCATTCAGTTATAGCATTATTGAAGGTTAAAGGCGGATTTACATGTATCAAGCATCTGCATATGAGTTTACCAGTGCTTGTTTCACACAGTAATAAGTCATTCTGTTAAAGTGTTTCCAGTATACTTATTCAGCCAGTTAAGTATAGTTGAGGTAGAGTGTGTTGAAGTGTGGAAGTTCAAGTAAGAGTGTTTAATATCCTGTTGAAAGTTAGCCAAGTCATTCCACCGAGTGAGATAGCCTTTGGACCGTGAGGGTCGCAGTGGGCCATACTATAGAATATATCGCATTGACAGTAGGCGGTATCACACAGTCAGAGGAGCTGCGGTGTGAGATATCGTAGATCGTAGGTTAAGCGAAAGGGAGATATGCACATCGTCTGATTTGATGCGATGCGATAGGAGTCCTTCCCCTGTCAGAACCTGCAAGTAAGAGAGAACCACACGTCGTAGAGAGATCTTGCTGGCTAAGAGAAACTGCGAGACCCTAGGATGCTACAGAACCTGGTTGAGGACACCTGAGTCTTCGGCCAACCCATAAGATCACTTCGGGTGAGACTTCAGGACATTTTGTGGTCTGTCGCCGAAAGGGCCAGTGAACTAGGGGTATTGTTGGTATATGTATACTAGTAAACCCGGGTCTGCCTGTATAGCCAACAAATGGTTCCGTTGCCGTCTTTGAACACATTATAGAGCTAGTGTTTTGTTGGCATCCTACTAGAGACGAGCTCAACCAGTGGGTTGGGTCTAAGGAGAAATATTTTGTTGAACAAGAGAACAAGAGTCCTAGACTGAGTACAGAGGACTGCTTGCAAAAACATATCTTCACAGACCTGCATACGATATATTTTGCGACCTATGGAAATGAGCTGTACGACTGGTTATCAAAGCTGACTGATCGGAGTATATTCAGAAATAAAATAAACATCGTGTGGACACCAGAGCTGATTCACACCGTGAAGAGCATAGACAATCCCATTACATGAGCAGTCAACTTTTGGCTTGCGAGTGTGCTAGAAGGCTTTGTCACGGAGTTTGCAGTTGAATAGACAAAAAGCTTCAGGGAGGCTGAGTGGTACTTCTTCAAAGGATATCATGGTAAGTACCTAAAATATTTAAACTTGTCCATTAAGATGTTATTACATGAAAAAGGAGTAATGGATATAGTTTCAGACCAATAAGCTAAGAAAGTGTAATGTCACAAGAGTTTGAGAGTGATTTTGATGACATTGGATGTACACGTAGTGGCAAGAAATATAAAGTACATTTCAGATCTTCCATATTTGAAAATAGTTCAGATAATACTAGGAAACAGAGTCATAGTAATACAGAAAGAACAGAAGGGGTATCCCTTACCACCCTTATACCCCATAGAAAACAACCGGGACTCAGAACAATCCCGTAGGAACTCCATCTAGTAGTTCACCCACAGCACATACTACCGCTACATCACCTACACCTACACCGCTAAGTGGTAGTAACATAGCAAATCAACATCCACCACATAGAAATAGAATGGGGGATGACACGAAGTTACCTACCTTTAAGGGTACAGGGGTAGAAGACCCAGAGCAGCACTGGTTTCTATGTGAAGCCATGTGGACCATTAAAGGAATCCACGATGATAATATTAAACTTGTATAGTTGGTCACCACACTTAGGGAACGAGCCTTAACATGGTATATGAAGTATACCTCAGCGATACCCAAAACACTTGTACAGGTCCGTACTGCCATGATTAAAGAATTTAAGAATCCCAAGTCCGAGTTGCAGTGTATCATAGAGATCAAAGACATTAAACAGTTACCTACAGAGTCAGTATGGGACTTTGATCAGAAATTCAAAGCTCTCATAGACCAAGTTACCTTTGAGTTTGCGCCAGAGCATCATAAGGAATGATTCATCGCAGCACTGCCCCTGCATATCAAACATCCACTGATGCAGTAGAGACTCCATACACAGGATGAAGCATTGGAGATGGCAATGAAACTAGAGGCATCACCTCTAGCTGAGACCAGTACAGGTATGACAAACCTACAAAACCAGTTAGCAAATCTCACGTTACAGATGCATGAGATTAGAAAAGGAAAAGAGATTGCACAAGACATATGGTGTATAAAGTGTAAAGCACAAGGCCATACTAAAGATAACCGTCCAGTATTTGTTGAATACTTAGCAAGCGGGGCTCCTAACCCCTTAGCACAAAATCAAGGGCCATGGTGTGAACTATGCAGAACAAGAGGACATCCACCTCAGCAATGCCCTTTACTTCAGAAGTATGTACAGACACCTAAGAACTTATACTGTACCTTCTATAAGTTAGTAGGACATGATGAACATAACTGCAGAGCCTACGATCTCATGGTCGATAGAAAACATGACTTGTACAGAGTCCAATCAGAGACACCGGGTCCAGCAGCAGTTGCATAGCATGAACCAACTCCTATAGGCCGTGGAGGAGGATTCAGAGGACAAGGCCGTGGAGGAGGCTTTGGCCATGGTGAAGGATTTGGCCATGGCCGTGGACCGATTACTTGTTACATCTGTGGAGTTGAAGGACATTATGCTAGGGACTGTCAGAGCCCTACTACGACATGTAATTATTGCAAATCTTACGATCACCCTATAGAAGAATGTCCTACCTTGATAGCTAAGATCAGGGAACCTAAGCCAGTAGTAAACCAGAACATTCAGCTTATTGCTGCTGAGCAGAAAGAGCCAGAACTACGAGTCAACATTGTGACTCACAGCAGTGCTTCCACTAGTGGGACATCGCAGGATATTGAAAGGAACATAGGACCGGAGTGGGTGTGCAAAGCTACTAATAAATCAACACCACTCGACCTCCAGAAGAATAAAGAAACATTTCAGGAAGCTAAAACTTTCTTTAATGAACCTATACAATCAGGATCCCAGGTACAACCGTCTAGGGGTGTACCGCAGCAAACACTTTGTGGCCTTAGTCCTGTGGAGACATCGTAGGCTACCACATCAGGAAGATGCGATGAGGATGAGTCGACAAGAAGCATACAATCCTTCCTGCGGAGTTTCTTGAAACTCGTGAGAAATGAGAAAGCTATCAGAGAGATTCAGCGCATCATAGATCAGTATCCACCATCTTCTTCCATGAGCAGTGCACAGCGTGCTATTCATAATATTATGGGCCATACAAGAACAGGAAGAGAGATGCGACTCACAGCACAAGTTGGAGAATTTGAGATGGATGAGGTAATCCTAGATTTAGGATCAGAGGTAATTTTTTTGACTAAGCAAACATGGGAACAGATGGGTAGCCCCAAGTTAACCAGATCGCCTATCCATCTACGACTAACCAATCAACAGAGGGTATCACCACTGGGTCGATTAGCACAAGTGCCAATTGACATTGACAGAGTTTGCAATTTTGCAGACTTTGAAGTTATAGAAATCATTGGTGATAGTAGACCATATCCCTCTCTACGAGGCATTGATTGGGCAATCGATAACATGGTTGTTATCGATTTAAAGAAAAGACAAATGACCTTTGAGGATACACAGATCCGGGTAATCGCACCGTTGAATCCTTTTCAGGGTCCTAGATATATTGAACCTATCCAAGCAGAGGATGAGGCACGTAATATGGAGAGCCTCTATCAGATGACCGCCAATCAAAGTGACTACATCAACCCAACCGCAGAAGGAAATATCAGTTGGCGATGATAAATCTCATGCGCATCGGATTCGGATGTTGGTCTAGAGAACTGGCAGAACAGACTTTATGAAGTCTTAGCTCGCAGATGTGCATATCTGACTAAGTCACTGCGATGGATCGGAGCAGAGCTTAAGGATATTCCGTTGTTTGATGGCTTAGCGGATGTCAACGACTTTTTATACCAGTTTGAACAAGAAATTCCTCAAGAGCAGAGGATGTCAGCGATTGACCTTGCAGTAAGAGCCACACTGGAGAGATGGTGGCATGCACACAAACAACATATCGCGTCATGGGACGATTTCAAGAGATTGACGGCGATCAGGTTTTCTAATGACAAAGAGTGTCTACAGAAGAAATATACAAGAGAAAGTGACCCCAGGTCACACATTCAGAGTTGTGAACAAAATTGGTCAGACGTTCCCGAGGATGAATGGTTTCAATGATTCATTCACACTTTAGATCAAATTCCAAAGAATTGGTACACTGAGACCGAGTTGCGCAGAGGAACAACTACATGGCCACTTATGATAGACAGCTTTGAACTCACTTTCACTTTTGAATCTAAGTACCCAAGCATTGATTAGGATTTAGACGTTATAAAGATTAATATCTTTGAGGACTGTACCCTATCAATGTCGGCTCAACCTGATTGGGCTGTCCAATTGGACCAGGCGCTAGAGTGTTATAAATTTGCAGCCGAACCAGAGGAGGAGGATGAGGATCCTCACAACATCAACATCCCAGAGTCAAAAAAGACTTGCAATGTTGATGGACCAAAGCTAAAGGCTCCAGCTATCACAGAGCCTATCAAGATTAAGAAGATCAACATTGGAACAGACACAGAACTAAAGTTTGCATCCATTGGAGATTATTGGAACGATGAAATGGTAGGACACATTGCAGATCTGTTACATGACTATCAGTACTTATTCCCCACTAAGTTCACAGAGATGAAGGGAATAGTTGGAGACTTGGGAGTGATGAGGATACAATTGAAAGAGGATGCTAGACCAGTTAAACAGCGTCCATACAGACTAAATCCTCGGTATAAATAAAAAGTTAAGGATGAGATCGATAAGATGCTAGGAGCAGGCATCATTGAGCCAGTGGAAGAAAGAAAATGGGTTAGTCCCATGGTCGTGCAAGAAAAGAAAACCAAAGGAGAAATCAGAATCTGTGTCGATTTGCGCAAACTCAACGATGCATCACTTCATGAGCCATTTTCGAAACCTTTTACTAATGAAGTTCTAGACAATGTGGGAGGACATGATGGCTTTTCAGGCTATCACCAGATCAGAATCCATCCAAAATATCGATCTAAGACCACTTTTGTGACAGAATGGGGCTCATTCCAGTATACGGTAATGCCCTTTGGTCTTAAAAATGCACCAGCTATCTTTTCAAGAGTAGTAGTTGCTGTATTTAAAGAATACATCCATAAATTCTTAGAAGTCTATTTTGACGATTGGACTGTATTTGGATTAATCGACAAACATATAGGTGATTTAAGACTGATGTTAGAGAAATGTAGGCAATACTAGATTTCTCTAAACTTAAAGAAATGCATATTCTGTGCGCCATTTGGTATTTTGTTGGGTCATATTGTCTGTAGAAAAGGCTTTATGGTAGATCCTGCAAAGATTGCCATTATCGTAAATATTCTAGCACCCAACTTGGTCAAGCAGTTGAGGACAGTGCTCGGTCATATCGGGAACTATAGAAAATTTATCAAAGGTTATGCAAAGATCACAGCACCTATGGAAAAGCTGTTAAAGAAAGATGTAAAATTCCTATGGAATGAGGAATTCTAGAAAATTCTAGACACTCTTAAAGGGAAGATGGTTACAGCACCCATATTAGTATTTTTGGACTAGACCAAGCCATTTCATGTACATGTGGATGCATCTGGCATCCCATTGGGGATCGTCTTAACCCAGCCAGGAGAAGGAGGTATTGATCACCCTATCGCATACTCAAGTAGAAAACTATCTACTACAGAAAAGAACTACACACTACGGAAAGAGAAGGATTAGCCATGGTGTATGCTCTACAGAAATTCAGGCACTACCTGCTAGGTGCCTCATTCAAGATGTTCACTAACCATTCCGCTTTGAAGTACTTGGTCAATAAGCCAATTTTAGGGGGACGAATCTGCAGATGGTTACTCCTATTTCAGGAGTATGATTTTGAAATTATTGTCAAACCAAGGAGATTAAATGCTAGACCAGATCATCTGTCACGGATAGAATCAGGACAAGAGCCAAGTAACCTAGAGGAAAACTTGCTCGATGCGCAATTGTTTTCTATTCAAATCGCAGATGAGTACTATGCTGATATTATTCACTTTATCACTACAGGATGGGCACCTGTTGAGTTTACCAAGCAGCAGAAGAAACAATTAGCTGTCAAAGCAACAAACTTCACTTTGATTGCAGGATAATTATATAAGATAGGGCCAGACGAAGTCCTGCGCATATGCGTCATGCCGCAAGAGAAAGATGCCATTATCAGAGAAGCACATTCAGGTACCGCAGGAGGTCATTTCACAGGAAAGGCGACTGCGCAGAAAATCTTGACCGTAGGATTATGGTGGCCTACTTTGCATAAGGATACTAAGGAATTTTGCAAATGCTGCGACATCTGCCAGAGGGTAGGAAAACCTTCACGGAGAGATGAAATGTCACTGCGACCACAGATTACGCTACGCACATTTGACAAGTGGGCTATCGATTTTGTGGGTCCTATCAACCCACCAGGAAAACAAACTGGCGCGAGATACATCGTCACTGGAACAGAATACCTCACCAGATGGGTGGAGGCTAAAGCAGTAAGGAATTGTAATGCTGCTATAGCTGCACAGTTCCTCTTTGAGAACATCATCAGTAGATTTGGATGTCCAGTAATTTTGATGAGCGATCAAGGAACCCATTTATTGAACCACACTATTGAGGCCTTGATAGAGGAATTCTAGATACAGCACCATAAGAGCACTCCCTACCACCCACAAGCTAATGGTACGGTGGAGACCTTTAACAAGATTTTAGAAAACGCTCTTACTAAGATTTGCAACAGCCAAAGAAATGATTGGGACCTCATGGTTAATGCAGTGTTATGGGCTTCCGGGACATGCAAGAAACTCACAGGACATACACCTTTTAGCTTGGTGTATGGACAAGAGGCTATTATTCCTATGGAGTATATTATGCCCAGTGTAAGAATTTCTCATATCACTGGGATGACAGACATAGATACGGTGAATGAAAGGCTAGCGTAGCTGCTTGCCTTAGAGGAAGATAAGTTCATCGCAGGATTCCATCAGCAAGTGCAGAAGGCACGAGAAAAATCTTGGCATGACAGGCATGTAAAGAACAAGATTTTTTAGATAGGAGACCTAGTGCTCCTCTATGATAGCAAGTTTGTGAAGTTTCCAGGAAAATTCAAGATGCATTGGTTGGGGCCATACCAGATTCAGCAAGTTACAGATGGAGGTGTTGTTCAGCTTAGCAAACTGAATGGGGAGCTTCTTCCCACTTTCATTAATGGCAGTAGGCTTAATATTTACAGTGCTAGCCACTCCATATCCCAACCTTAACTCAGACAGTTATGAGAGTGCAGATGTCCCGTGTAGTTGAAAGGAGGCATCGCACCGGTAGTTAGTCTACACCGACAGGTGAAAATCATTTGCATGAGGAGAGTTTTTGTGTCGAAAAAAAAACTGTTAAGTTTGTTTTGCACAGATGATGCAGTGTGTCATCACAGAAAGGTGATGTTTCCCCATGCCACGTACCCAGTTTTGAAAAAGGACAGAGGGCCAGTCACTTCAACCTCTGACAAGCAGTTAATATCGGATACGACAGGTATCCGTTGCCCTAGATTTGGCAACAGTATAATGATTTTTCCAGATTTGGTAAAATATTCGACGAGACGGGTGCCTGCACACACGCTTCGAGAGAAATTTGATCGGATTTCAGCAATTAATGAGAATCGAAACGACGATTGTTGTCTTGTCCATGCAATTAATACTGTCGACGGGTCTAGTCTACAGGACCGTTGAGTCACAGATTATCACCTTTGCTATAAATATAAAGATCATCCATATGGAAGGGTTACTTTGGCAATTTCAGAGATTTATAGAGCAAGTTGCAGAGTTTCCCTTGTGCAGAGATATCCCAGTTACAGAGTGTGAACATTTTCAATTTCGCAGCCATTGCTAATCCAGAGTATTGCATCAAGTGGGTTTTGTCCAAGGAGGAACCTTTAGAAGACATTTTGAGACAATTCGAGTGTGGTGGCCTTGCAGCTTTTATGACGACACCACCCAAGGGTGTGAAACTAGGTTCATCACAGTTCAGACAGCTACCAAGGATGAGAATTCAAGCTCAGACAATAGATGAGTCCATCCTAGAACAGCGAAAAAGGGAAAAGGAGATACAATTCAATAACCTGCTTCAACCATATCAGGAGCAGATCACAGAGCTAGTCGATGAGGTTGAGCAGAAGGTTAAAGATTTCATGACAAGAAGAAGTGAAATGGATGCCACAGAAGACACCAACATTAGTCAAGCTATGCTTGAAGCGGCACAAGAGCATGTCGAAACTATGGAGAAAGAAGTCGCAGGACTTCGGCAGAAACTTACAAGGACTTCGCGGGAAGCCAAGGAGAAACTACAGTAGGAGAAGCCAACTATTGGTGGCTCGAGGACGAGCCATAAGTAAGTGTTAGGGGACTGTTGGAGTAGGGTCCCACAGCTACAAGAAAATCTGCCACGTCGGGACAAGGAATTCAAGAGAAGATAGTACCTGGGCGGCCAAGAAGAGAGAGTTCACCCACTGTATTAAAGGTAGCAGATGAGAAGAGAGAGCTCACACATTGCAATCAAGGAAGAGGCAGAAGACAGAAGGGCTCAGCTACCCTCATAAATGAAAAGGAGCAATGAGGCCAAGGTATTGAAGACGAAAGATAGAAAAGGAAGCGGTGCCCAGTACCCATGATCAGCACTGGGAAGCATGGAAGACTGCAAGAAGCTGTGGTGTGACGGAAAGTGGCAACTCAAAGTAGAGATACGTCGACTGTCACAGTTAGGGTTTTTCGGGTTACTGTTGGGACAGGCCCACAGTGTTGTAAAGGCAAGACCTTCAGGCTGCCTATAAAGGGATGTAAACTATATTGTAAAAGGTTAGCTAGTCGGACAATCTATAGCTATTCAGACAGTTAGCCAGTTTGAGAGCCAAGTAGTCTGTTAGCTCATAGTTATTTTGTATTGTAATAGAGTCAAGCTCTAGTTCTGCTATTCAGTCCATAGTTACCTTACTGTAATCAGTAGCTGACTTCAGGAGTATGTATGTAACAATCCGCAGGGATTGACAGAGAGAGAGAGAGAGAGAGTATATTGTAAGAAGGCAATATAGATAATGAGAAGAGATCTAGGAGAGAAGGGCTCCCGACAGTGTGTGCGGAGTTACCCAGAAGATCTCTAGTTGCACAATAGGTTGCAGCAGAACTGTGTACCCTCTCAAGATATAAGAAACACAGTTCTATGGACGTAGCTTCTACCCTGGAAGTGAACCACATAAAACCAGTGTGTTATGTGACTATTTCATGTGATTGTGCTTTACTTAGTTGATATCTGTTATCTGTTACATGAATGTTGTATATCAGTTAGTAAATGTATGTATGTCCTCATTCAGTTACAGTATTATTGAAGGTTAAAGGAGGATTTGCATGTATCAAGCGTCTGCATATGATTTTATCAGTGCTTGTTTCACACAGTAATAAGTCATTATGTTAAAGTGTTTCCAGTATACTTATTCAGCCAGTTAAGTATAGTTGAGGTAGAGTGTGTTGAACTGTGGAAGTTCAAGTAAGAGTGTTTAATATCCTGTTGAAAGTTAGTCGAGTCATTCCACCCAGTGAGATAGCCTTTGGACCATGAGGGTCGCAGTGGGATGTACTATAGAAGATATCGCATTGATAGTAGGCGGTATCGCACCGTCAAAGGAGCTGCGGTGTGAGATATCATAGATCGTAGGTTAAGCGGAAGGGAGAGATGCACATCGTCTGATTCGCTGCGATGCGATAGGAGTCCTTCCCCTGTCAGAACCCGTGAGTAAGAGAGAATCACACATCGCAGAGAGATCTCGCTGGCTAAGAGAAACCGCGAGACCCTAGGATGCTACAGAACCTGGTTGAGGACACCTGAGTCTTCGGCCAACCCATAAGATCACTTCGGGTGAGACTTCAGGCTATTTTGCAGTCTGTCTCCGAAAGGGCCAGTGAACTAGGGGTATTGTTGGTATATGTATACTAGTAAACCCGGGTCTGCCCATATAGCCAACATATATGCCCTGGAAAGACCATCGTCATCGATCTTCTTTCCTTCCCCCTTGCCATATGGTAGAAGAACATTTCTCCCTAGATGTTTCCTCTAATATAACTACGGATACTTAGTCTCCCATCCTCACTCGAGGTGTTGATTCTGAAGGAAATCTATGTATTATTATGAAAACAATGCCTATGGACTTATCAGTCAAACCAGGCATTTTAGAGAACATTTATATATGCCATAACTCTTCGCCTTCTGAGGTTCAATCAGATACAACCTTCTTTAAAGAATTTTGAGATTTGTTTGCTTAGACATACGAGGAAATGCTAGGTATTGATCCCTCCATCATTTTTCACGAGATAAAAACCTATCTTGATGCCAAGCGCATCCGTCAGAAACTATGACAAGTTCATCCACGAAAAGCAGCAACCATTAAGGAAGAAGTTGAAAACTTCCGAAGGCTGGTTTTATTTACCCCATACCTTTAACTGAATGGGTGTGCAACATAGTCCCTATGAAAAAAAAGGGCACTATTAGGGTCTGTATCAAATTTAGAGATTTGAATAGGGCTTGTCCAAAAGGAAATTTCCCTACTCCCTATATCGATTAGATAATCGACAACTCTGTCGGAAGCATTATTTTTTCCTACATGGATGGTTTCTCCGACTACAATCAAATTGAGATTCTCTCGTCTGACCAACATAAGATGCCATTTATTTTCCCATGGGGGACCTTTTCCTACCGCAAATTGCCTTTTTGTTTGAAAAATGCTGGCACGACATTCCAATGTGCCATGTCGTATGCTTTTCATGACATCAAACATGTTGTGGAACCTTATCTTAAAGACTTGACGCTCATTTGAAGCAGCGGGATATCCATGTCGATCATTAGAGAGATATTTTTCTCAGGTGTTGTCATTTCAATATTCATCTGAATACCCATAAATGTGTTTTTTGTGTACAAACTGACCGACTCCTTGGATTCATTGTTTCTAAAGATGGCATCTGTATTGATCCATTAAAGATTGAAGCTATTCTTACCCTACCTGCCCCAACAAACATAACTAGACTCTAGAGTTTGCAAGAGAAGGAAATTTTTTATGTCATTTCATCTACAATTACACAAAAAGGACATGCGATTTCATGAGGTTGATTAAAAAGGATACACCTTTTGTCTAGGATGATTTCTTGCAATGCACGTTTGGCAATCTCAAGCATGCACTTACCCATGCACCAGTGTTGCAACCGCCCAATTATACTAAGGATTATTCCTTGTATGTGGCTGCTTCCTTATCTACCATAGGCATGATCCTTGTCCAAATAGATGAACACGATCAGGAACATGTGATCTACTATGCCAGTAAGAGTCTCCTAGACTCTGAAATTAGATATTCACATGTGGAAAAACTTTCTCTAGACACGGTCATTGCAGTCCAGAATTTCTGTCATTATATCTTGCTCCGCACCACCACTGTCTATGTTGACTCTAACACCATATACTACGTACCGAAATGTCAAGTGCTTGGGGGAAAACACTCACGATGGATTGTCATTCTCTAGGAATTTGAGTTGGAGTTTGCAAAAAGTACTTTCGAGAAGTCTCTCATTTTTGCAGAGCTCATATGTGACCTTCCTCGTACTACGGAGAATACAGATCCCATTGATTCATTACTCAATGAATCATTGTTTCTCATTAGTATGACTGACCCTTTTTATGGAGACATCATTTTGTATCTCTAGACTTTATGATATCAGCCCACTGCTTCTCGCGATGAACGTCGTCACATTCACCACCAGGCCAAAAGCTATCTTATCTTGAATGATACCCTATAGATTCATGGCATTGACTCCATATTACAACATTGTCTTACACATGAGGAGGATGAGATCGTTTTAAATGATTGCCATGCTGGAGCTTGTGGCAATCATCTATCTGGGTTGGCTATTGCCCCAAAAATATTGCATGCAGGGTATTTTTGGCCCTCTATTTTAGAAGATTGCATTGAAATAGTCAAGAAATGCCTGACATGTCAAATGTTCACTACAAAGAAATGCACCCATCCAACTCCACTCCATCCCATTGTAGCCATTGGCCCCTTTGAAAAATGGGGCATAGAATTAATGCACTATAGACCTACCTCATCCAAGGGGCTTGGCTACATTATTGTGGTTGTGGACTATTTTACAAAATAGGCTGAGGCTATGCCCACATATGCCGAAGACGAGAAGATAGATGCATTATTCTTATTCAACCATATCATTACTAAATTTGGGATCCCTAGGGCCATTATGACAGATCATGGATCACATTTTCAAAACAAAATGATGGCAGAGCTCAGTTCCAAATTACGGTTTCATCACGATAACTCTACACCTTACTATCCTCAGGCCAATGGCTAGGTTGAAGCTATAAAAAATGTTTTTAAAAAAATTCTTCAACGGATGGTAGGGCAGGCCAAGTCAAACTGGCATTTGCAGCTATTCTCTACACTCTGGGACTATAGGACTACTGTCAAAACGTCCATCGGTTTTACCGCATTTCAACTAGTATACAGGATGGAAGAATCTCTCTCGATAGAATGCGAGATCCCTTTTTTGAAACTTGCTGTAGAATTGTTTCCCAATACTACTATAGATGAAGAAAGATTCTTGTATCTAAACAAATGTGACGAAACTTGATGCAATGCTACCTTAGCCAATGAGGCACATAAACGACGAATGAAAGTTCAATATGACAAGACTGTTCAACCCCATTCCTTCAATGAAGGAGACCTGGTCTTGACTTATGATCAGAAGAATGACAAGATGGGGGCAAGAAAATTTGAGTCTATGTGGCATGGGCCTTATATTGTTAGTCATGTTTTAGAGAAAGGGGTGTATGAGTTGGTCGACTACAACGGGATACCTTTCGGAGAGCCCCGAAATGGGATCTGGCATAGGGTCATTGTAAATATTGTTTATAGTTTGTTGTGTGTCTTAGTTTTGAAAAGTGTGTCTTTTGTGTGATCTAAAATGTGTTTTTCATAAAACCCTACTTATGTATGTCTTTTGTCTGATGAACAGATGACTACTTTCATTGGTTTTGCTGACGGTGCTAATCGATATACACTTAACCTTGCATCAACAACTTGGGTACTTTACTCTCCTACAAGTGATCTGGTGAGTTCATGGGTATTCTTTTAGGTCCCTCCACCAACAATCTCGTGGACTACCAAGCCATGATTGGATTGTTGATGAAAGCCCTATCTAATGATGTAAGGGAGATTAAGGTTTACCTAGACTCCAAACTAGTTGTTCAATAGCTTAATCGGGTCTACACCATCCGAAATCCCCTTCTTATTTGTACATTCCAAAGAGTTATGCTATTAGAAAGGTCTTTTGAGCAGGTTACATATCAACACATTCTAAGACATCTAAATGCAGTGGCATATTCCCTAGCTAATTATGTCTTAGATGGGTACATTGCTCATATTTAAAAGTCCTTTTGAAACATAAACATCATACATGTAAATTCATAAGTAGATAATCATTTCACACATCACATGTGTTGCACACACAACTGTAAATATAAAAGTTTTTCATCAATATCTATGGGTAGGGTGTGGATCCCCACCACAAAATGTTGTTGATCAGGATCCCACATCCCTATGATATACTCTAATAAGTGAACATATGCTTTCATACCTGGTACCCTAAAGTACTTCAGGAGCCCACAGTTTAGTAGAGCCTCTACGGTGGCTGGATCGCTGACAACCTAGAAGTATGGAACTTCATGTTCCCTCTCTTTCCAAATCACCACGATACCAATACTGTATTGCACCTGCAACACACGAAATTCATATTAGAAATGACATCATGTTTGAAAGGAAAAAGCATTTAAATGATAAAATTGAACAATCTAAAGGGTAAAAACTTAATTTTTGGCTAGATTAGGGTTTTATTTTTCCATATTAAGTGGCAATGGTGCCTACTAGTTTTTCCCATAGAGTTCCTACGGCGCTGCCAGTTTTGGCACGCAGAGCGCTGATGGCCGACACTCTCGTTGGTTGTCGATAGAGCGCTGTCGTGCGCTCTACTTGAATGCTAAAAGGCCTTAAGACAAATAATTTTTTCCCCAATTTGGTCCATAACTCCCTCTAGGACGGTCAAAATCCTCCTATTTTACCCTATACTTTGGTTTTAAAACAAGTTAAAAAATCATTTTTTGGACATGAAGTAAACATTGGAAGGAGAAACAAAAAGCCATTTTTTTAAAAAATAAATAAGAAAGATCAAGATCTTTACCTCTTCCAAGCAATATTGAAGGAACAAATGGATGAGGGACACTTACCAAAGCACCAATAGAAGCTCCTCACTCTCACTCCAACTACCAAACTTTCACAATGGTAAAAAAAAATGGTAAAGAATTCTTACCATGCCTTTATATTTATAGATATTCTGGGAGTTTTCAAAATTTTTCTATCATTTATTTATTTTGAAGTCCAAATTATTTCATTAAAAGTGGGTTTTTACTTTTTATTTTATATAGTTTTGGTAAATTGGATTTTATTGTGCTTTTTGGAGTTTTTTAGGGAAACATTGATTTATAGCTATGATATAATCTATTTTAGTCTTTTTCAAGCTTGGATTTGAAATGAAAAAGTA
Organism: Pseudotsuga menziesii; assembly: GCA_001517045.1. Classification (NCBI taxonomy): domain Eukaryota; kingdom Viridiplantae; phylum Streptophyta; class Pinopsida; order Pinales; family Pinaceae; genus Pseudotsuga; species Pseudotsuga menziesii. The sequence continues at coordinate 791,219 of LPNX010040875.1, forward strand.
CCGAGCGTATTTAAACACTTTTCACATGCTCGTTAAAACCCCAGTAAAAGAGTGTTGAGTATACTTTTTCGCTTTTTCAGACTCGTTAAAAGTGGATTATGAAAAAGGAACCTAATTATGGGGTTATATTTAAGCTCTTTTCAGTCTCCTTAAAACACAAAAAATATTTCCAAGTGAACTTGTTACGTTCACACTTGTAAAAGCATCAGAACGGTTGACTAGTTAGGGGTAGGTTATCTTTTTTTTGGACCGGCTAGCCTTATTTACGAAAAATGACTTTTTGGAGTCTTCTTAGTCATTTCAGACTCTCTGAACGTGAAACAAGAAATGAGTTTTCTTTCGTCGGACTCATAAAACAAAAACGATGAAAGACCCTATTTGGGAACAAACCCCTCCTTTCTCAGGTTCGTAAAACATGTGAGAATGGACTCATCACTTGATGAGCTACAATGAGTTTTTGTTACCCTTTTTGAACTCGTAAAAATGAAAAGAGGCACTAATATTTTGAGATGGGGAAATTAAAGGAAAGGGGAATGGTTTTAATTTGTATTTATGACAGTATACAGTCAACCTTTGAACATGGCACATGTCTGCATTTTCATATCTAAACAGTTGGGTATTCATCTTTTCTCTGACTTGATCCACTTTTGTGAGTCACCTGACTCCTTTGAGTCAATTCAAAGAATGCTTCATTATATTCCTTGCATTACAGCCGGTTCTATTCTCGTCAAGTCAATGCTTCCAAGTCATTTGTTGTGACTCAAATTGTTCAAAGGATGTATCTTCAGAAAATAATTCATCAGTAACTTCACCTATCCATAAATCCAGTCATGTCTGAGTCAGTTTCATCACTGTTGATGTATTTGTAACTTTGGAATGTATTCACTTGTATATTATACCCCAATGTCCCTATTGGGAGTATCAATGATGTAATTGTGTCATGTCATACCACGATGATCCTATCGGGAGAAACAATAAAGTAAACAAGCCATGTAAAGTCATAGAGGGTAACCCTCCTTATTGTTCAAGGGTTAAAGTCCCCACAGTTGTGGGGCACTAGGGTTATTAGACTCTCCTAGAGAAGTCGGCCCTGGTGATTTAATGTCAAGTCGAGAATTAGTATAAATAGAGAGTGAGCCTCTCTATTTATCACACAGTCACACACACTTAGTTGTAGCACATAACTAAGAGAGAGAGAAGAATTTGGGACAAGAGAGAGAGAGACTACTGATGTCGAGAGATCATCTTTGTATCTCTGGGTTTTACTTTTGGTGTTGATTTTCATCTTTTCATAATTCATTTAGACAATAGGAGACTGGCGGAGTAGTGGACTGGAGTCGATAGAACGAATAAATAGCCAATTTGAAATATGATTGAATGGTTGGCGCAACCATAGTCAGTGCAACTACAACAACCAACTAAACTTTGGAACGTTGCATATTCTATGGAAACAAAAGTTGGACCAAAGACCCCTATTTGTGGACCAGATCTTTCCCACTTTTAAGAAATTGGTTAAAAATGGAAACTATAACTAGGAGACCTTATGGGTTTTCTAACATATCGCTTCCAGATGTTTTGTTCTTATTATGCATTGTGATGTTCTAATCAGGATGTGTTGTCTTTAAGTGCTTCAATGGTGTCTTTAGACACCACCTTTCTTCTTGGAATATTGTTCTCGTATATTCTTTTTGTTTTGTTCTATAGTGTAGACTAACAGGTTTCTCAACATGGTATCAGAGCTAATAGTTTTTACCTATCCCTATTGTCTACAAATTGTGTTGAGTAATATCTAATGTTTATTGACTTCAGGTGGAATATTTTCCAGCTTATACCTCTACCTGAACTTTGATCAAATCTGTTAGATCAGAAGGATGGATTCTAAGCTAGAACCTATTTTTCTCAAAGAGCATAATTATTTTATCTTGGTGATATATACGAATAAATTATTGAATAGAAAAGGATTTTGGAAATTTACAAAGACTATTATTGTTGATCCAACGAATGTCTATGCTAAGTTTTCCATCGACATTAAAAATGACAAAGTTTTGGATGTTATCATGACCTACATTTGTGTTACAATTTCAACTTTAATTCAAATTAATTAGCATCTTTAAGTGAAAGAATAACAATCACAGGGAAATACACAAGACACAAATATTTTCCTTGGGAAAACCATAAATGAGAAAACCCCGTAAACTTCCTTAGAATAGTTTCATCACTAATACAATATCAAAAGATGGAAAAACCAAGAATAATAAGTTTTATGCATCTCTCTCTCTTTCTCCTCTAGCGAATTTTTCCTCTCTCTCTCTCTCTCTCTCACACGAACTTGAAAGTGAGTAGTGTGTGTGTAAAAATGAGTGAAAGAGCCTCCCTATTTATACACATAAACTAACATGACCTAAAACCTAACTCGAATGACTTCTCCGAGGGAGACTCAAAAATACATTTTCCTTTATTAATCTTGGGGACTATTGCCCCGACTTACAACATATGTTTTACCTTAATGACCAAACATAATAATGACATCCCAAACGGAGGAAAAAAATTCCCGATAGGGGGGTACAATAAAATACAATAATAATATACAACAAAATATCTTCCAAAGTTACATTTACAACAACAATTTTGAGGGAGATTCACTTCCATACAAGCGGGATCGACTATCCTTGTGACATATAAACCAAGATAAATACTTTATTAAACAAGATAAATGAAGGTGAAGTAATCCAAATAGAGAAAGATTTAATGTTAGAGAATTAATCCACCTTATTACCATGATCATACACCTGGGATACATTTCATTAGCTTTCATGCTATGTCATATTGTCCAAAACTTAGGCTATGTTGATCATTTACTATGGTTCAGGCACTCCACTATGATCATCTTTATAGTTGAGGCACTCTAGTTTGATCATTCTAACAACCTAGGTGCCCTCATTAATGACAGGTCAGTCTTGGTGCACTCCCTGTCCCTTAAATCAAGGAATTTGTTTGACCATATGCGCTAGTGCATGTATGTGGTGGTTTTTGGCCTTCATTGGGAATTTATTTTCTTCTAGAGCCACTCCCACTCACCCATGTGATCACCCATGTCTATCATGTCCTCATTTATGATCCAACATGCTATATCCATGTTCACACTATGGTAGTAGCATTTCGGGCATTCTTGTCATTAGTATTAGCATTTTCATTCCTATTCCCACCCTTACAACTATTCTTACCCTTATTTTTATTCCTTCCGAGTTGTTGGTTACCCTTCTAGTATGACGATTGCACCGAAAGCACACCCATTGTTTGGGTAGGTTGAGACGAAGCCATGGCTTGTCCCGAATCAGATTGGTTGATTGACAGTTGACTGACATGTTTCACAACTAAATCCGTAGGTTTAGCACTTGCACAACCAACAATGCCATCGGCATGTGGTCCAGGTTTAACTTTAGGGTCGAAACTAGAATGCAGAGCATTGGGAATGATCTCATATAACAAATCGGATTGTGCATAAATCAAGTCCAATTCCTACACCCTAAAGATGGCTTGTTCCTCATTTTACACTTTGGATGTAGAAACATCCTTCGCTATATAAGTCAATAACAATTTAAGGAACCATTCAAGGAGAAACTCCAGCGGTATGAAGGCTTTAATCAACCTCTTCCATGTACGCCACTTTGGATATGGTCCAAGATATGTGTGGCTTTATCCTACTGAAATGTCGATAAGAGTTCTGTACCAATGTCATAATGCACTGGTAGCTGGAAGTAGTTGAGAAAAATCATCGCAAGGTCATCGAACATAGCGAATGCCCCCCTAGGTAACTCTATATACCATTTCACAGTAGGCCCTGAAAGGGTGCATTGAAACAACCTTAAATGGATCGAATCTTTGTGTAAAGAATTTGAAGAGCACCATAGGTGAGATGTTGTAACATGTTCACTCAGATCTTCTTCAGGTTTGCCCTCGAATTTGGGTATGTTAGAGGGAAGCTTAGTAGGGATAGCCGACCAAGTCGGGTCATGAGATACAGGATCGTTCGTCAATCTTGACAAGTCAGGAACATTTAGCATTGCAAGGAAAGGGAGCCTAGGATGAGTAGGTGGGTGCACCACTCCCTGATAACTCTGGTCACATAGGTCTGAATACTGTAACCACCATGGCCTTGGCCATAGTGCCCTCCTCCTGTTTGACCCATGTAGGGTGGCATGGAAGCACCATAATGTGGTTTACCTTGACTATGTGGGGATACATAGCCATAATTAGGAGAGTAAGTGGGTTTTTGATACCCATACCCATAAGGTGAATAACCCTACCCATACTGTGTTCCATAATAAGGTCCATAAGTCATCCCATGAGATGTCCCATGAGACACTCCATAAGTAGGAATATACGCTCCGGAAGTAGTAATATGACCTCTAGAAGTATGAACACGACCTCCTGAAACAACGGGTGGTACTTGAACCTGAGACACAACCAGTCGAGCAGCAGCAGTACGGACATAACTCGTAGCAATATTCCAGTCCGAAGGACCACATAAATGAGGTGGAGGAACAACATTCAAAGAACAAGGAACCAAGGACAAAGGGATCTGTGAAACTATGTACGTGGTGTTCCCTATAGTCACTCACCTTGGATATGGTATCCTAATAGGATCACTAACCCTAGGTTTAGAAGGAATATGTGACGTAGCTTCCACCACCGGGATGGAAGGTGCAATGTGACTCGTGCTCCCAAACCTCTCTGCATGGTAAGGAACAAGAGTGCCCCCAGGCGTAGTGTTAGGATCAAAATTCGACTCGATATGAAATTCCAAATCATGTGTGGGCATATTAGACATACCATAAATACCATAACTAGTGCTCACGGGATCATAATAAGTCTCATCTTCTAGCATGCCATACTGGCGATGCGTCAATGGGGGATCAACACTAGAGGAAGTAGGTCTATCATGGAAAGTACCTATCTCAGAATTTACAGGACCTAACTCAGTCATATCAGGTGAAGGATCATAGGTAGGAGTAAACTCCCCGTCATCCACTCGAATTAGAGAGGGTGGTTTAGGAACACCTTCTTCGTGGTCTCCCATCGTGTGTGAATCAATGTGCGAAGTAGTCCACCTACACTATCTGTCTCTCTCTCCCAAAGGAGGAGGATATGTAGAATGCGGAAGTCCTGCTAAACAACAAGAATGGTGAGGAGCCACACCCAAATCCATAATGACTCAAAAAATGTAAAAGACTCTCTAATTACGCAAACCCTAGGAAAGCTAACGTGTACAGAGCATACACCAATAAAATCTAAATCCAAACACAAGCAATCAAGGGTAGGATAAATGAGCTCCCGAATGAAGCAGGTATGTCTCTCCTGGGAGAGGCTTGAGACTCCCATACACAACAAGCGGAGGTATGTAACCAATTATTATGGCCCTCAGCTTCAACGCGTAAAGCGACTGTGCTGTTCAACCCCAACCTGGCCGGGACACCAGCAGAATAACCCCTGTAGAGTACCCCCTTGATATCCTAGGTAACGCAACTAAGGTCACCTCAATATAATCAATGCTCAGGTGGACATTTGCAGGTGAGATTGACCATATGGGCAGGGTAGCAAAGCCCGGAACTCTTGAAAGAGCCCCCAGATATGAATACAATCCTAGAAATATCTCCGGTGCTACTCAGTTATGACTAGGGGTCATCCCAATCAATAACCGCTCACACTGCCTCATGCTTAGCTCCCTTTTGAGAAGAGGATCCTAAGAAACACTAATTATACCAAGGAATTTCACACTCTCAACTGGACAGACACATACATGTTGTTGTTTAGTGGTCTTGGAGAATTCACTCACAATGAACTATTCCAAGACCCTAAAACCTAATCTTGTTGGTGAACCCTATCAAATAAAATAATGTAGTTCATTTTAATTAAGCGTTGATTTTATTTGGATTTATTACTCAACAAAGGTAGATTACCATGCAACCAATGGTGTTATGACACAACATGAAGCAAAATGCACACCTAACAATCAATGCAAATGCATTGTGTCCAATGAAAATAGGGTATGCTACTACGTGAAATGCAAAAAATTTCTTCAAATGATAAATGCAATCATTCCTATATGAAATCCTGACTAATAATTCAAAGCAAATCTAGTGCAAGTACTATGCAAAATGCAAAAATGCAATGGATAATGATGCAAATAAGCAAATATTTTTGGATTTTTTGAAATAAAAATGATATACTAAAGCAAAAGAATGATTCTACAACCCCCAGACTCTGCAAGAACAATCAAGCAGCACTCAAGCAAAGTACTAAGGTAAAAGAAATCTAATGCACTAATCCCAAAACAAAAAATTGAAAATGCAATGACAAGAACATTCTTAAAAAATAAATTTACCCTAAAAAAAACATCTTTGGTCAGAAACAGAGGTGTATACAGACTCTAGCAGTGTCAAAGGAGACTTAGCAATCATCAAAATTCACCTAGAAACAATCAATCTTCCTCTAGAAGGAAAAAATAAGGGCATACGTGACTGTTCATAGTAAACCCGCGTGGGTACGCGGATATAGCAGTTAAACCTGTGTATATACGTGACTATGAGTTAAAAAATCGCGTACAGGAAGAAAAGTGCATAAAAATAAAGGCAAACAGACAAGCTGAGACAAACTTCACATCAATCAGACACTACCAGGAAAACATGCCCCTAGACCTGACACAAAAACAACGAAAAAAGAGCAATTCAAAGTCATTGAATGCCGATAGAAAATACCCAAAGGACAACTACTAGGAACTCCCCAATGGAGTCACCAATTCTGTTACGGAGAGAAATTCCCATGGCTTGGGGTACCACAACAAACAGCTTCACTCTAGAAATCAATCCTTTCCAATATGCAAGAGAAATCAAATATCTAACACTAAAGGATCAAAACTCATACCTTATTCCGTACGGTTGAAGTAGATCCTCATTGATCTTTCCAACTTTATCTTGAATTGATAAATTACTTCCTCAACAATCAGTAAACAAGACAAGCATACTAGATATATTGGTGTTAGATCTACTCTAGCATATATAATCAACAACGTATAATCATTTGAAATCATCCATGGATAAAATATTCATTCAAACATACATTATTCGACAGGAACAGATATTTATATTAATATAAAATCAGAGATTACAATAAATACAACCTTTGTTGGCACGCCTGTGAATCGGAGAAACTGAATCCCCCACTTGGGCCTCCACCACCTCAATCCTCCATCTCTCTATAGCAGGCTCACAAACAAAAGGCAAGCTTGGGAAGAACACCAAAGTGCTTCAAGGGACAAAGGGATGCAGACTCAAGCACAAGTTCTTGCAACAATGGACTGTAGTTTCTTTGCTCTCAATTCTCACCTCCTCTTCAATGTATCCAAAGGGTTCCTTATATAGCTCTTCAATGGGGCAATGAAGGGTCAAATCCAATTTATCTCAAGGCATATGGAAGGCCAGGAGACAAGTGGGTCAGACCCACCTCAAGGAAAACTCCAAAAGAATTTTTCCTTTTGCACACATCTCGATGTACGTGGTTTTAGGGGTCAAACCCGCATATATACACGATAAAGAGTTTAAAAGTATCCTATAGAAATTTAAGCATGTTTTTAGGGATGATCAAGGAAACATCAAAGGTATAAAAAAGGTCCATGGGGTCCAAAGAGTCTGCAGAGGGACAGGGGAAGGCCATACAAGTGTGATTCACAAGGTGTGGTAAAATCTGCTATAACACCCATGTGATCACCCATGTCTATCATGCCCTCATTTATGATCCAACATGCTCTATCCATTTTCACACTAGCATTCGTGACTATTTGGGATGGTTTGGGAGCTCATTGCTTCACCTAGTGGGGTTTTGAGGTCAAATCCTAGCTTGACACTAGTATGCATCCAAATGGACTCCAAAGGATAACGATTTTTCCCTATTATATTATAATTATGTACCATACACATCTACAAGTTGTACACTAATAGGAATATCATTTATTAGCACCATCTATGTGTGTTATTTTGTTCTTTTTTACTGTTTTTCTACATATTTTGTGAATAACTTAGATTTTGAAGATTCCCTTAGCTCCTAGATCTTGATGTGAAACATATTTTCACATGGTATCAGATCTATTTAGAGATTCAAATAAATTCTAGAGTATTTGAGTTGTTTTTTAGGCAATTTTCTAGAAAATTCGAGTGTTCTGCATTATAGGTACATCTAGTGTTTTGTCACATAGTGCACAAGCAGGAATGGAGAAGACTCATGTATTGCTTACTCCATTCAACTATTTCGAATGGAAGGATGAAATGGTGATACAAATGAGTCCGAACAACTTATATAGAGTCACCATGGGGACTGAGACCGAGCCCAACTCTGTTGTGGAGAAATCAAAGTACTTCAACAAAATTGATGAGGTATTTGGGATGCTTTGTCTTAGTATTTTGAGAGAACTTCTCTTAAATGTAGATAGTCTTAGAAAACCCAATGAATTTTGGCTCAATCTTGAGTCACTATTTGGGAAGACTAATGAGATGAGAGGCCACCAGCTTGAAAATGAGTTGATCTCATTGAACCCAACTCACTTTGAGACGATCCAGGACTTCTTCACTAATTTCAAATAGTTGGTGCCTTAGCTGAAACAATGTGGAATTAAGAAGAAATATGAGAATTTTATATTATATCATTTCAAATCTATGGACTAAGTATTTTTCTTTTGTTTCGACATTCCACTCAAGTTATAAACTTGCAACTAGAAAATGGAGGATGCCAGCGCTGACAGAATTCATGGATTTTTTGACTCAGGAATAAGATAAGATAGTGCAAATGGGTGCCATCAAACTAAGTAAGGATCAAGACCTTGTTTCAGGAATTTGGAATCCAACCAAAGGCAAGAATAAATCCAAGGATTTGAAGTAGCAAAGAGTGACAGAGAAGAAGCATTCAGATATAGAGAGCTCAAGTTCAACTAATCAGGATTCAGGATCCAGGAGGATGAAGAGTAAGAGAGAGAATCCCAAATGTGATTATTTCATAGGTTGAAATCATGAAAAATATTGATTCATAAATAATATGTAAATCATGACCAAGCTCCTTGAAGAGAACAATATTGATGTTCCATATTTTGCAAGAAGAGGGGAGCGCAAGCCCTCCTTGGAGAAAGAAGATGGTAAATGATTATATGCTTTGGGTGCAAGATAAAAAATTGTTTCTCATGTCTCTATTTCAGATGTCTTTGTGTCTGATTTTCAGTATGATATATCAGAATCTAAAACCTCCATCCCTTCCTTGGAAGAAACCCCAAACAATTCACCAAAGTTTCCTCCAAAAACTTGTCATTTTCACTAGTTTCTGACTTGTCTTCCGAAATATATTTCCCACTACATTAAAATCCTTGCAATTATAATTATTAAGGTTATTTATAGGATTATATGCAGGTTATAACATTCATAAACTTCCTTTCCCCAACCATTTGATTTCCAAAAGACCAAACAACCCTCAAGTTTACTAGTTGGAAAATCTAAAAATTGCATAGTTTTTAATACTATGTCACTTGTGTATGTTGTTTTGATGTCTTGCATAGAATTAATTGGTTGGAAATACATTTCATGGGCCTTCATGGGAAATTTTTTTCCACGTGTCTGGACATGATGTCACCACCTATGGTTCAAATTTCACTTCTCCAAACCTTCCAAGCTTGCTCAACTGTCAGTGTGATCTAGTTACCAATTTGTTTCCCACTATGGACCCATTCTCTCATGGAGACACTATACCTATGATATTTTATGTTTTATATGACTTCTATTATGATGTTTCATAGACTTGTGAGCTTTGTTACAGAGTTATGAAGTTGCTTCATCAAACTGGGAAGAACATTCATAGTCATGAAGTTTATTTTGTTGAGACTTTCGAGGCTCTTTGGGAAAGAGTTTGCATAGATATATTTTCCATTTTTTATTATACATCCAAATCAGAGTATCCTTGTAGAAAACTACATTCTTATGACTCTCCTTCATAAAAATATCGTGACCTTAAATGGGACTCTCCACATGTTCTTTGTCTACAACACATTCATACATTGATGCATGATCTTGGCATCCACAACATCTTCACCAAGTCTATCGCCAAGAATTTGTTCATTCAGCTCATTCAAGTGAAGAAGAAGGCATGTTGAAGAATTTTTGTATCATCTTTGTGTCATGTCCATTCTTTAAGGAGGATTTTCCCCATGAGGTTTTTCCTCTTTCCTCGTTTTACATGGGCAAATATTTTTTTTTTGTAAGAAGTGACTTGAGCCTTAGTTGCCAAGGCCTCAATAATAATTTGGTATAATTTGTACTAAGTTAGGCTTAAGGGGTGGTGTTATAGAATTAATCCACATTAGTACCATGATCATACACCTAGGATACATTTCATTAGCTTTCATGCTATGTCATATGGTCCAAAACTTAGGCTATGTTGATCATTTACTACAGTTGAGGCGCACCACTTTGATCATCCTAACAGTTGAGGTGTTCTTGTTTGATCATTATGATAGCCCAAGTGCACTCATTAATGATAGGTCAGTCTCAGTGTTCTCCACGTCTCTTAAATCAGGGAAGTTGTTTTACCATAGGCGCTAGTGCATGTATGTGGTGGTTTTTGGCCTTCCTTGGGAATTTATTGCCTCCTAGAGACACTCCCACTCACCCATGTTCTCAACCACACCTATCGGGCCCTCATTTATGATCCAGAATGCTCCATCCATGTTCACACTAGCATTCATCACTGTTTGGTATGGTTTGGGAGCTCATTGGTCCACCTAGGGTGGTTTTGAGGTCAAATACTAGCATGACACTTGTATGCATCCATATGGCCTCCAACGAATAAATTTGTTTCCATATTGTATTATAATTATGTACCATACACATCTATAAGTTGTACACTAATAGAAAGATCAGTTATTGGCACCATCTATGTGTGTTATTTTGATCTCTTTTACTGTTTTTTTGCATATTTTGTGAATAACTTAGATTGTGAAAATTCCCTCATCTCCTAGATCTTATTGTTAATCATATTTTCATAGTTTATATCTTTGGAACCTATTTCCTTTTATCGGATCGAGGACTATTTAGCTCGTATCAAGAATATACAGATGAAATTAGGAGAATGTGAAAAGGATTTTTCGAAGAAGGATGGACAACTCATCGAGCTGGTTCTGATGAATTTGAATATAAGGTATGCAAGATGGTAATGATTTTAACTTTGATACTTTCTATGATTTTTTTTATCAAGGACTAAAAAAAAATTCTTGAAGGAGGGAATTTTGGTGGAAAAAACGAGCCGCACTTGCTAAAAAGAAAGGTCAAGAAAACATTTAAAGAATGTGGTTGGTAGGGTCAAACACCAGAATGTAATGACCAACCTTCAAAAGGGAATACAAAAGAGTCATCTTTGATGAAGAATCCATGTGCATTGGCTATTTTTAAACAATTCAAGTTGGACAACTACAATCCATGTGCTACACCTTATCGATCAGGAGTGAAGTTGTCAAAAGACTGTGACTCTCCACAAGTCAACACCACTCTTTATCGACACTTGGTTGGTAGTTTAAATTATTTAACATAAATTCAACCATATCTCTCCTTTGTTGCTAGTTTGGTTTCTTAGTTCATGCAAGACCCTTGAGAAATCCATTGTAAGGATAAAAAAAAAATTATTCGCTATGTTAAGGGCACTTATTAGTATGGTATCAAGTATTTTCACAGTACAAAACCACTCACTGAGTACAATGATTTCAACTAGGGTGACGACATTGCCGACAAAAAAAATATTTTTTGCTATGTATTTTGACGAAGTTATGGACCCATGGTGTGGTCATGTAATAAATATAAGTTAGTCTCTCTTTTGACAACATAATCCAAGTATCGTGGTATTTTCAATGCGGGAACAAAGAAAGTTTGGATCCATCATCCTCTCAATGACATTGTATGTCCTATTCAGACATCTATTGTCATTTACTATGATAATCAGGGTGTTATTCAAGTTGTTGTTAATCATGTTGATCATAGAAATATGAAGCATGTTGAACTTCATGTTCATTGTTTGAGACAATTGGTGTAGGAGAATGTTGTCTCACTTGTTTATTGTAGTACATATGATTAGGTGGTTGATATCTTTATGAATCCTTTACCAGAAGATTATTTTTTGAAACTTTAGGATATACGTGGGCTTCAGGGAGTTGCAATTATGGGGGGGTGTTTAGATAAAGTAATTTCACCTCTTGAATATCTTGAGTATTATGTTCATTGGGAGGTGATATAACCTATAGTATATAGGAATTGCATATGTCATACCATGTAGAAATAGAGCATTGATTCAAAGAATAATCATCGGAGGTATATCTTTCTATAGGATAATTGTCAGAAGCATGCACAAGGATAATAGAGAGAAGATAGAAAGACTAAATCACATGATGAAGAGATGAATTTGGAGTGTATCATTCCATTGATTAATAATGAATAATAGTGTACATAAATAGTACATTCCTCATAGTTAAATTCAATTTTCATAGGAGACAACTCATGCTAGCTCAGAAACAAGACTTACTAAATATGGTAAACCCCCATAGGTGGCTAAATCACTTTCCTAATCAGTCAAGAACCTCAAAAATTATCTAAAGCATGAGTGATTTGTCATAGATGATGGAAAAACATTATAATCCTAGAATTTGGAGAGAAAATTAGGGAGGAAGGGTTGGAAACAAAAGATAATAGTTTCCTAGTTGACTTGTTGTACTTTATCCACTGAAAATCTAGGATAAAGCAGTCTAAAGAAAAAATATGAAGGAAGGTGCAGTTGTTAATGATGAAAGTTAATAAAGTGGGAAGGATATAACTAGAATCAAGATAAAGGAACTTCTAGGGTATTTATGGAAAGTGTTTACAAAGTGGTGCAAGTGGATGCCAACTATCTAGGCTAGTAGGTAGGAAATTAATCAAATAATGATTAATATTTTATCCTAAGTATGAAGTGGTTTTATAATATCCCAAGATCCCCTTTAATTTTGAATTTATGATGATATATATGAAATAATAAGATGCATATAGGTGTATATAGGGCCCAACAATAAGGCTATGGTCACCCTTTACAATTATTTATGTCCAGACAAGCTATTAGGAAAGAGGAAAAACCACATGGGGAAAATCCTCCCTCAAGAAAGGAAAAGGAACAAAATTTGAAACATGTCTTCAATATGTCTTTATATTAAATTTAGTGAGTTTAATGAGATTCTTATGATGAAATAATTTGATGAATAAATTGTGGACTCCATTGTCATGTGCTAGAGTGTAGAATCTGCAAGAAAGAAGAGAAGAGACACCTTGTATCTCATCATCTGATGAAGTAGGAGCATTATATGGATGCTTCTTGCTGATAAAAAATTATAATATGAAAACAAAATATGAAAATGAAAAGGGATATTTGAATACTCCTTTACAAAGAGTACAAAAATTAAGACAATCAATTACATAATCAATTCGTTGTATTGCTGCAAAATTGTGATGTGGACCACATATCATTCTTCCAATATAATGTAGTACCTTCCCAGATATGATATGAGGATTAAAATACTATTATATAACATAAATATTATCATATGGAACAGAAAATACCAAATATTTAGGGTCTCCATGAGGATATGGGGCTAGACTAGGAAAAGGATGAGCAACTCAAGAAAACTGATGACTGTAAAAATATGAATGATGGATGGACTTGAGATCTGAACCATAGATGTATATAACAGATCCAAACATGTGTAAGATAATTACAATGATGACTAAGTTCATGTATAACCAACCAGTGAAAAATCTGTGGCAAGACTTGAAATCATTTGATATAAGTAACACTGTATAAGAAACCAATGAGGAATCAACTAGTGAACTTGGGGTTTGTATAGTCTTAGGAGTATTCAGAGATATGGTATATGGTATGGATGGTGGTATGGATGGTGTCATGAAATTCATATCATCGTAAAAATATTCTCCTAAGTCAAAATTATAACCATTTGAATGGAGTGATGAAGAGCTACGTAAAGACAAGTCATGATCTAGTGAAAAATCACAATCACTAGGAGATGAATCTAGGAGACTGATAGGTGGATTACCAAAGAAAGAAACTGATATTTTTTATTCTTATATATCAAAAAGTAAATCTTTATCATATATGTGAGGAAATGATTCAACTATAGCACTCAATTCATAGCTTATATCACCTTGGAACTACACACTATGACAGTGTTATGAGGATTTAGCAGGCTTCTCTAGATCATCTGGAACTTCGATGTTGTGCTTCTCAATAAGTTGATACATGATGTCCATATTATTCTTGAAATTTTTTTCTCAATATGAAATCACTTTATGCAATAAGAACACTTGTATGTACTTCATTTCTTCTTGATTTTCTCCATTGAACCTTCATTAGTAAGCTTCAAACTTTCATCTTCAATATCTGAATTTGGCTTCTCCTCTTTCACAATTTGCCTCTCTTTCGATTTGGTATTCTTTCTTCATTGAAAAATGAGAGAATGATGATTTACCCTAGAATATCTAAGAGAACCCATCTGGATCAGTTTATCTTGATCCTTTGTGAGTGAATCAATGAATGTACTCAAAAGGAATTTTCCAATTAGAAATAGAAAGACTAGTAGCATGAAAAGAAGACACAAAAACTAAGTATTCACGACTTATTTTTGATAGAATGGAAAGGATCAATTGCTCTTCTTTCTTCGCAATCCCACATTTCCCAAGCAATAGAATACGTGACTTGAATTTGGTGAAGAAACCTTCAATAGAATTGAAACGAATTCAACTCAATGAGAATAACTCATTCTTCAACTGATGCGCTCTTATCTCATATGGTACTCCAAAGAGAGACTCAAGTTTGATCCATAATTGGTTTGGAGTGGTCAAACCATACATATGAAAGAGTAGATCATGGGAAATAGAGAGAAATCCATAGGCTTCATCCAAACTATTATGCCACTTACATTTCTCAACAACAAAATTTGGTTCATTTTCTACAGCCATCGAAACTATAGAGTCCCTTATTGCACAATAGAATGCCAAATTTGTATTTCCATTTGTGATAGTTGAAGGGAGTCAGGATCATAGCTTAAGAAGAATCCATACTGATATGTTGATGCACTCAAGGAGATACTGTTTTCAAAATGCACAAATAAAAATAGGAGAAAATATTGTAAGCTTAATAACAAGCTCTTCTTCAGAGAGGAGTAGGAGATTATATGCATTCTAATAGAGAGAACAAATAGCTCCTCAATTATGTTGAACTTGAAAAAACTTGTGTTCTGATGCCATTTAGAAATTGTATATTTGATACCATGTAGAAATAGATCCTTGATACAAAAAATAAGCATAGGAGGTAGATCTTGCTACCGAATAATTCTAACAAGCATGCACAAGGAAAATAAAGAGAACATAGAGAGACTGAATCACATGAAAAAGAGATGAATATTGGAGTGTATCCTTCCATTGATTAATGATGAATAATAGTGTACATAAATAGTACATCCCTCATAGGTAAATTCTAGTTCAATAGGAGACAACTCATGCTAGCCCATAAAGGAAACTTACTAAATATGATAAATCCCAATAGGTGGCTAAAGCATTTTCCTAATCAATAATGGACCTCACTAATTAGCTAAAGAATGAGTGAGTTGTCATGGATGATGTAAAAACATGCTAATCCTAGAATCTGGAGATAAAATCATGTAGGATGGGTTGGTAACAAAAGATCGTAGTTTCCTAGTTCACTAGCTTTACCTTATACACTGAAAAGATGGAATAAAGAACTGTAAAGAAAAAATTATGTAGGAAGGAGTAGTTTCTAATTTTGGAAGTCAATAAAGTGGGAAGGATGTAACCAGAATCAGGATAAAGATGCTTCTGAGATACATATGGTGAGTGTTAACCAAGTGGTACAAGTGGATGCCAACTATCTAGGCTAGTAGGTAGGAAATTAATCAAATAATGATTAATATTTTATGCTAAGTATGAAGTGGGTTTATAATATCCCAAGATCGTCTTAATGGTTCATCACACCTTTGTATCTTCTGGAGGCAATCAGTTGTTACATGATAAGAGACTAGTGGAGAACTTGACTATAGTCAGTAGAGAGATTAAACAACCAGTTGGACAGGGGAGTGAATGGTCAACACGACCATGGTTGGAGTGACTACAACAACTCACTAAACTTTGGTTCGTTGCATATTGTATGGAAATAGTTTGGACCAAAGGCCCCTATTTGTGGATAGGATCTTCCTCTATTTTAGGAAGTTTGTTAATCTAAAAACTATAAATAGGCGACCATATGGGTTGTCTAACATATCACTTTGATATGTTTTATCATGCTCATTATGCATTGTGATGTTATGATCATGATGCCTTGTGCTTAAGTGCTTCAATGATGTCTTTAGATACCACCTTTCTCCTTGGAGTATTGTTCCCAATGCAAACTAATCCAATTATGTTGCAATGATTGATTACTATCCAAAGTGGATCATGTCTTTTGAATTTCTCTTAAGAAAACATGTATTCTAACATTAAATGTACTCCTACTTTTACTATGTTATAATTGCAATACAATAATGCCCAATGCAAATATTGTATGGGATGAAAATAATGTTATTTTCCTTTAACTCCATATATTATTCATAGATATGCAATCTTATAGACATTAAGTTTGTTAGTAATATACTTGGGTAATAAATGAGGAAAGGAAGTTGCACCATAAATTCTGATATAAGTATTAAAATCCTCTTCCAAGTACCAATTTTGTATACTCCCTAACATATTTTTGGCTTTAGATGTTAACCTTGTCCATTATTTATTGAGATGACTTGAAATAATGGTATTTCTTGGAAGATATATGTCCCTTGCACCCCTCATTGAAATGATGTCACATAGAGGAAGAATCAGACCTTGGTAGAAATTGATAGATGTCTCTGGCAGGATAAGGACATCCCAAAAAAAATTTGGGCAGAAGTCATCTACTACTAAAATTATCTCTTAAACATTGTACCAACTGGAGAACTCATTGAGACGACTCCTGTCGAGAAATGGAATGGTAAAAAACCCACTGTAATACACCTCAAAACATTTGGATGTGTTTCTTGGGTGCATATCGATGATAGATACATAAATAAACTAGATGTTAAGTGTCATACTTGCATCATAATGGGTTACTATGATGATTAAAAATCCTATAGATTGTTTGATCATCTCAAACAACATATCATATTGATTCAAAGTGTATTTTTTTATGAGATGAATTCATGTAATAAGTTATTGAATTCCTCTCCTAGTCCTTTGAATAGTGATATGTTTGACACCCTTGACGAGTCTAGGTCAATTTTATCTATCTATGGAATCCTGACAGGATCAATGAATTATAATCCTAAGTCAAACACTATTCGATCTACTATGATTGTTGAATTCAAAAATTCGAATTCCTCAACTCACACAACTAATGATCACCGACCTAAGTCCTAGACGACTTACTTACTTTGGTTTGTTATTAAGACAATTGAAACTACTGCATTGGATGCTGGAAATCCAAGTATTGGATGTTAGACTCATAGTCATAAACAATGTGGAAATGTTTCCTTAATGGAACATGTACTTGGCACATGTGATCCTGATACATATGTTGATGCTTAGGGTGTACTAGAATGGGAGAATGTATGTTTGCTGAAATTGATTCCTTGGAGAAGAATCAGACATGGAAGCTTGTTCCCCGACCAAAAGAAAATAATGTTGTGAAGTTTTGATAGGTCTATAAAACAAAGTTTAGATATTATGGTGTTGTTGAACACCACAGGGGTTGTTTCGTTTCTAAGGGATTATCTCACCCAGAAGGAATCAACTATACTGAAATCTTTTCTCCTATCACAAAGATGAATTATGTTCAAATTTTTATTTTTCTTGATGCTCATTTTGGCTAGAAGGTTCATCAAATGGACGTCAAAAGTGCATTTTTTCATGGGTATCTCACTGAATAAATCTCTATAGAGAAACCTCATAGTTTTATGACAGATTCAAGTCTTTTTTGTCCACTCAAGAGGTTGTTGTACAGTTTGAAACAGGCACCTTGTGCTTGGTATGAGAATATTGATCAGTTATTTGTCAATATTTTCTTCAAACATTGTGAATTTGATCATAGCATTTATGTATTACATGTTCACGGTGATACTTTAAGTATGCCATTGTATGTTGATGATTTATTCATAACTACAAATAATTCCCATCTTATTTTTTGTTTGAAGAAAAAACTTGTTGATACCTTGAAATGATCGACCTTGGTCTTTTGCATTTATTTATTGGCATTCAACTTTTACAAAGGGATGATGGTATATTTGTTTCTCAAACTAAATATGCCTTGGATATTTTTAAACGATTCATGTTGGACGACTACAATCCATGTGCTACACCTTATTGGTCAGGAGTGAAGTTGTCTAAAGACTGCGACTCTCCACAAGTCAACACCACTCTTTATCGACACTTGGTTGGTAGTTTAAATTATTTGACATAAAGTCAACCATATCTCTCCTTTGTTGCTAGTTTGGTTTCTTAGTTCATGCAAGACCCTTGAGAAATCCATTATAAGGATAAAAATAAAAATTTTCGCTATGTTAAGGGCACTTATTAGTATGGTATCAAGTATTGTCGCAGTACAAAACCACTCACCGACTACATTGATTCCAACTAGGATGACGACATTGACGATGAAAAATATATTTTTGGCTATGTATTTTGACTAAGTTGTGGACCCATGGTGTGGTCATGTAATAAATATAAGGTAGTCTCTCTTTTGACTACATAATCCAAGTATCGTGGTATTTTCAATGCAGGAACAAAGAAATTTTGGATCCATCATCTTCTCAATGATATTGTATGTCCTATTTAGGCATCTACTGTCATTTACTATGATAATCAGGGTGTTATTCAAGTTGTTGTTATTCATGTTGATCATAGAAATATGAAGCATGTCAAACTTCATGTTCATTGTTTGAGACAATTGGTGTAGGAGAATGTTGTCTCACTTGTTTATTGTAGTACATATGATTAGGTGGTTGATATCTTTATGAATACTTTACCAGAAGATAATTTTTTGAAACTTCAGGCTATGCTTGGGCTTCAGGGAGTTGCAATTATGGGGGGGTGTTTAGAGAAAGTAATCTCACCTCTTGAATATCTTGAGCATTATGTTAATTGGGAGGTGATATAACCTATAGTATATATAAATTGCATATGTGATGCCATGTAGAAACAAATCCTTGATGCAAAGAAGAATCATAGGAGGTATATATTTCTATAGGATAATTGTCAGAAGCATGCACAAGGATAATAGAGAGAAGATAGAGGTACTAAATCACATGAATAAGAGATGAATTTACAGTGTATCATTCCATTGATTGATAATGAATATTAGTGTACATGAATAGTACATCCCTCATAGTTAAATACAATTTGCATAGGAGAAAAATAATGCTAGCTCAGAAAGCAGACTTACTAAATATGATCAACCCCCATAGGTGGCTAAATCACTTTCCTAATCAGTCAAGCACATCAAGAATTATCTAAATCATGAGTGATTTGTCATAGATGATGGAAAAACATGCTAACCCTAGAATTTGTAGAGAAAATTAGGGAGGAAGGGTTGGCAACAAAAGATAGTAGTTTCCTAGTTGATTAGTTGTACTTTATCCACCGAAAAGATGGAATAAAGCAGTATAAAGAAAAAATATGCAGGAAGGTGTAGTTGCTAATTATGGAAGTTAATAAAGTGGGAAGGATCTAACTAGAATCAGGATAAAGGAACTGCTAGGGTATATATGGAAAGTGTTGACCAAGTGGTGCAAGTGGGCACCAACTATCTAGGCTAGTAGGTAGGAAATTAATCAAATAATGATTAATATTTTATCCTAAGTATGAAGTGGGTTTATAATATCCCAACACCCCCTTTAATTTTGACTTTATGAAGTGGGTTTATAATATCCCAACACCCCCTTTTATGTTTTTTTTTTAAGTTTGTGTTTTTTTTGGTTTAATTTGTAGTCTATTTATTCTACCTTTTGGTCTTGAAATGAAAATAAGATAGAAAATATGCTAGATTACACAATTTAATTTTTGTTATTTTGTTTAATTTTGAGTTTTGTTTTTAACTTATATTTAAAATAAAAAAAAACATATGCTTTGGTTAAGTCTCTCCCTTAAAAAATAAATCAAAACTAACTTCATCGACGCTTTTACTTTATAATTTTGATAAAAATTCCAATTTTTTTTTGTCCCTGCAAGTAAGTCTGACAGCGTGCTCCAACCTCTGTGTGTCATCCTGCCAAGTTTTTGATTTCAGCTATGTCTCCTTCACTTTGTTTTTCAGCGACGTGATGGTATTTTTGGAGTTCTTGAGTTGGTCAAACAATGCATGTTCTCTTGTCTTCATTTCCTCTACTGTAGTTTTTTGAATAGTATTCATAGATACATCGGCACTAGAGAAAAATCAAGACTCACATGACCAATATCCTGTTAGATTTTTATCATTAAGCTAGCAATACATTAGGATCTTTAACTGAGAGAATAACAAGCACATCAATCAAACACAAGAGACAATGAGCACAATGTTTATCCTTAGGGAAACCATAAATGGTGAAAAACCCACAACTTCCTCATAGATAGAATCAACACCAAAAGTAAAACCCAAAAAACATAAAGATGATCTCCACAGCTTCTGTCTCTCTCTCACACACTGAGAGAGCTTCTCCTCTCTCACTCATGTGCCCCAATGAGTTAGTGTGTGTGTGATAAATAGAGAGATTCACTCTCTATTTATATTCTTTCGTTCACTTGAAACCCACTGTAACATGTCGACCTCACTTAACAATTACTTACTAGAGCCGACATCTCTAGGAGTGTCTAATAACCCTAGTGCCCCACAACTTGTGGGGACTTTGCCTCCTCTGACCAACAAGGAGGTTTATCCTTAACAGAATGGTGGGGACTATTTCCCTGAATTACAATGAATCACCTAGGGTTGAATTCTATAGGATAGTCTAATAACCCAAGGGCCCCACAACTGCGGGGACTTTAACCCTTGACCAATAGGAGGGTTAACTACAATGACTTGACATGACTTATTACATTATAGACACATCTCGGAATAAACATCGGGGTACAATACATAAGATATACAGATGAATACATTCCAAAGTTACAAATACATCAACACTCCCTCTTAACTAGGAAGGTATTCTCTCAACACAATATATCAACACAAGTCTTCTTCTCTATATCATCTGGATCATCATCTAGTCATCTTTGTCTTCAAGTCATCTTCATCTTCAATTCATCTTTATCTTCAATTCATCTTCATCTTCAAGTCATATTCATCTTCAAGTCATCTTCATCTTCAGATCTGGATCATCACTAGACATCATCACTGCATCTAGATCAGCACTCAATCTTGATCATCACTACTGGATCATCATCATTAGACATCATCACTACATCTGGATCATCACTCGATCTGGATCATCACTGCTGGATCATCATCACTGGATCTGGATCACCATCACTCAATTTGCATCATCACTGGGTCATCATCATGGGTGCTATCTCTTGATTCTTCTTGTCATAGGAATCTCTCCAGAGCCAGCCCTTTTTCATGCTGGATGTACATCTACAGAGCGAGTCCTTTTTCATACTGGATGTATCGTCACACAAAGATAGTCCTTTTTCATACTATATGTGGCATCCACTCAGAGCTAGTCCTTTTTCATACTAGATGAGTCTTCAGAGAGCCATTCCTTTTTCATACTAGGTGTGGGATCTAGCCAGAGCTAGTCCTTTTTCATACTAGATGAGTATTCACAGAGACAGTCCTTTTTCATACTAGGGGTGGCATCCACACAGAGCTAGTCCTTTTTCATACTAGATGAGTCTTCATAGAGCCAGTCCTTTTTCATACTGGATGTGGGATCCACACAGAGCTAGTCCTTTTTCATACTAGATGTGTCTTCTCAGAGCCAGTCCTTTTTCATACTGGATGTGGGATCCACGCAGAGCTAGTCCTTTTTCATACTAGATCTGTCTTCACAGAGCTAGTCCTTTTTCATACTGGGTGTGGCATCCACACAGAGCTAGTCCTTTTTCATATTAGATGTGTCTTCACAGAGCCATTCCTTTTTCATACTGGATTTGGGGTCCACATAGAGCTAGTCCTTTTTCATACTAGATGTGTATTCACAGAGCCAACCCTTTTTCATGCTAGGTGTGGAATCCATACATACATCTGACAATGGAAGGAACCAATCCTCTCACCATGTCACAGCTCTTACATCCGACCATGGAAGGAACCAATCCTCTAGCCATGTCGGAAGGGCACAACACTTACATCTAACCATGGAAGGAACCAATCCTCTCACCGTGTCAGAAAGGCACAACACTTATATCTGACCATGGAGGGAACCTCGATCTGGAGAACACCAAGCTTCTCCCTGAAGTACTCAAACTTCACTCTAGCCATTTCTAGCATAGAATCATATCAGGGCTGATTACATCCAAGGATAACCTGCGATCTTTTCCAGGACCTATTACATCCGAGGACAACCTACGAGACTATTTATGGCTGAGAAACCTATGAGCTTCACCAGTATTTATGCTAGACAACCTATCTCACCAGCTATGCTAGGACTCCCTCTTTTGAGAGATATCGATCTGCATCACAAACTGGAGCTTCACTGATCCTCTCTGAATCATACCAAAAATGCAAGTCAGATCAATCAAATCAAATAATAGTTTTCAAAAGAAACATACTACCTCCAAAATAGCAAGTGGCAACATCTTTTGCCTCGGCTATACTCAGCGCCATCCAGGACTCCATTCTGCCAACCAAGAGATCACACATGATCTCATACTGAAGAAGCACCACAAAGTGCTCTTCCTATCAGTGGCACTGCCCAATATGAATCAACATAACCCTCCAGGTTAATCTTTTGATTCGCCTCGTACTTGAGCCCATAATCAACTGTGCCCTTTGCAACCATCAAGTGAGCATGTCTCAATGTGTTCATAGCAAAGCAAATATTTGGTCTCATATTTGTCACGTATATCAACTGACAATACATCGTGGCATCAACCGTCTCTGATGAAGCATCACTCAATAGCTTCATGTTCGATGCCATAGGTGTGGTCATGGCCTTGCAGTCCATCATTCCAAGCCTCTTCAGGATATCTACTGCATACTTCCCTTGTCCACACCTTCATGCCTAGAAAATAGTGCATCGACACATAACAAGAGCATCACTGGTCTTCTTCCTTCAACCTTGAAGTAAAGGTTGGAATCCACTTTACTCTCAATAAATCCTAGAGTCATCAGTAATCTGTCCATCCTGTCGTACCATGTCGAACCTTAGGATATTATACAGTCACTCCCTCTGAAGCATCATACTCCCTTTGTCTTTCATACTCTATGCACTGAAACATTCTGTACTAGAGTGACAAGTGGCTTCCTCTGCTACTAATATTCTATGTATCCATCTAGGATCATTGGATACCAAGATCCTCTCTTCTATTCAGAGAATCGGTTTCCAATTCATTTTCATCAGAGAATACTTCCATGCTTGGAAGTTGTCAACTTCACCAAGCTTATCATCGAGTTGATGTAATAGATCATTTTGAAATGAGAACCTCAAATGAAAATAACAAAAGATTAGATCTTACCGATTTGAGGTATCTGTCCTGGTTCCAGAGCTTGTTGATCTAGGGTTTGTCAGAGAAACCCTAATTTTCAAAACTTGGAATATTTCATATATGATTGTATATAAATATATATCTCTTCAAATGGAGCTGACCAATGTACTCTTTTTCTAAAAACAGTGGAGGGAAGTTCCCAGAACAGGAAGCCCTAGTTTTCCAATTTCTTCTGTGGAAATTCCTGTTACGTTTTCTATGATATCTCCGAAGTTACTAATTCTCTGTGTATGAAACTTCACACTGAGGTATCCCCACATGTCCCTGTTCCAACACCACATGTTTCATTAGAATTGGTTTCACCAATTGGGACTTATGATCATTTTCCCAAGGTGACCTGTTATAGGACTGTTCAAAACAGTGAAGGTGTATGGACTTCCACGTCTAACTAGTTCATCTTCTGAGTCCGAATCTCAGACCACAGAGAGTACAGTCCAAACCATTTCTGGAACATGTTCATAAATTTCATTTGGACCTTTGTAGCCCAAGATATATCAATTTTACCTAGGTGTCCTGTTTATGGATGAATTTTGGAAGAGGCTAGAACCCTAACTTGGAGGGATCATATCTCCCAGAATATAGAAAATCTGAGGCAGAATTTTGGATACAATGTAAATCAAGATTATTTATTTGGCCTCTGTAATTTTCAGCTCTTGAGCCTTGGCCAATATCAGGATATAGAGAATGTACCAAAACTTAGCAGTTTTAGTATTTAGGGTTTTTCTAGCTTGGGGTCAAACTAGGGTTTGACTTTCCTGAAGTTTCACCCAACCAAAAATATTGATGAGGAGAAAAATCCTATGCCAGGCTCACTCAAAAATTCCTCTGCTATAGAAAGCCTTAATTTTCCATACAAAAACTAAAAAATGCTCACAATCGAATTCCGCTTCAACAGAAAGATGCACCCTTCAATGGAGAGTCATCCTAGCATACTTTTGCTGATGTATTATGGAGAGAGACCCAAAAAGTAAGAATCCCTAGCTTCTGTATCTACACAATGTCGTCTTCTCAGGTTAGCTCTGATACCATGTTAGATTTGTATCATTAAGCTAGAAATACATTAGGATCTTTAACTGAGAGAATAACAAGAACAACAATCAAAGACAAGAGACAATGAACATAGTGTTTATCCTTGGGGAAACCATAAATGGTGAAAACCCCGCAACTTCCTCAGAGATAGAATCAACACCAAAAGTAAAACCCGAAAACATAAAGATGATCTCCATAGCTTCTGTCTCTCTCTCTCACATTGAGAGAGCTTCTCCTCTCTCACTCATGCACCCCAATGAGTGAGTGTGTGTATGATAAATAGAGAGAGTCAATCTCTATTTATATTCTTTCATTCACTTGAAACCCACTTCAACATGTCGACCTCACTTAACAATTACTTACTAAAGTCGACATCTCTAGGAGTGTCTAATAACCCTAGTGCCCCACAACTTGTAGGGACTTTGCCTCCTCTAACCAACAAGGAGGTTTATCCTTAACATAATGGTGGGGACTATTGCCCTAACTTACAATGACTCACCTAGGGTCGAATTCTCAAGGATAATCTAATAACCCAAGGGCCCCACAACTGCGAGGACTTTAACCGTTGACCAATAGGAGGGTTACCCACAATGACTTGACATGAATTATTACATTATAGACACATCCCGGAATAAACATCGGGGTACAATACATAAGATATACAGATGAATACATTTCGAAGTTACAAATACATCAACATATCCTTTATCATGGTGTACCTAAGTCGACTTCCTTGGAAATGATTTTAATCTTTATGTGTGATGGCATCGAAGGTACATCGATAGGTCACTCTTGAGATGGGCCATTTTCTTTCTATGACATGATTGGTTATGGTTCTGAGTCAACCATTCCTCTTACTTCCTTTACTATGAAACAAGGAGTTTAGAGAAAATCCGTAATGTTATTGACCAATTCAGTCTACCTTTCATGAATCTTACACACACACACACACACACACATATATATAACCTAATTGGGCTTAACTTAGAACTTAAATTCTCTAGGTAGTGAGGGAGTCTCTCAAGGATGAGTTAATTTACTCATAACTGACATAGGATGCTCTAGGTGGAGGCTTAATTTCCTAAAATCATGGATTTATTCCATGCATAAATCATGCATGCCATGAAACAACTAAATTTTAAAAAGGAGGGTCTTACCTGTCCTTAATCCATGGAATCATGTTCTTTAAGATATGAAATTAGGATTTCGGAACCCAAACGTGCAAGATAGGACCCTAAAATAACTTATAAAACCCTAATATTAAGGAATGGAACCATTAGGATCATGAGACCGAGATCTATATCCCTAGATGACATATTAATGCTAAGGAGAAGCTAAATATGCACTAAAAATTTCTACATTTTCTAAATTACTAATCTTTTCATCTTAGAGTGAAAAAATGTTTAATGTAAGACTTATAAGTTTTCTTAAAGATAATTATGGTCAATTTTGTTTTCTTACTAGTAAAAGTGCAATGACATCTCAAATCCATAGAAAAAAAAGAAAAAAAAAAGAAAACTCCAAAATAGAAAATCCACTAGTGAAAATCACATATGGAATGCACTTATGTTTGCACTATAGAGATTGTCATCAACAATACATGGGGCTAAGAATACGAGGATCTAAACTATGGTGAAGATAATGTTGCATTAGGACTATGTATTGGAATTTATCTAAAATTACCTTAGCAATTTATATAGATAAATCTTACTAGCATTCACCCTTCCTCAAATATGTGTTAACAATTTATATAGATCCATCTTAGTCCCACTCATCCTTCCCCAAATATTTGTTATTGTTAGTTTATGTAAAAATACATAAATGCTATATTGGGATGTGGATTATTTCACCTAAAACTTAGCATAATGAACTAAGTTTTCATTATAAGCTTCTTTTTTTTAATATTATGAAAAAAGATCTTTAGATAAAGAAAAGGCATAGCAATTCTTGTGGGATTGGATTGGTAGACTCAAGAGCTTTGGACAAACATTTCGAAAGGTTTTCCTATGATACACTGTATTTTTAGCTTAGTGTTTGAGCGTAAACCATTCATAGACATTATTTTAACTTACAGTGTATTTTAGATTAACATTTGTGAGCTTAAACCATTCATAAAGAGGATTAACTTAATGAATAAGTTAATTCGACCACAACAAGAAGACTTCTATTTATGGAGAAAATTAACCTAAAACCATTAAACCAAAAAACAGATATCAAACCGACATTTTAAACCAAAAAACAGATATCAAACCAACAAAATTAAATTTAAGCGGCATTAAATTTAAGGAGGTAGATCTTGCTACCGAATAATTCTAACAAGCATGCACAAGGAAAATAAAGAGAACATAGAGAGACTGAATCACATGAAAAAGAGATGAATATTGGAGTGTATCCTTCCATTGATTAATGATGAACAATAGTGTACATAAATAGTACATCCCTCATAGGTAAATTCTAGTTCAATAGGAGACAACTCATGCTAGCCCATAAAGGAAACTTACTAAATATGATAAATCCCAATAGGTGGCTAAAGCATTTTCCTAATCAATAATGGACCTCACTAATTAGCTAAAGAATGAGTGAGTTGTCATGGATGATGTAAAAACATGCTAATCCTAGAATCTGGAGATAAAATCATGTAGGATGGGTTGGTAACAAAAGATCGTAGTTTCCTAGTTCACTAGCTTTACCTTATACACTGAAAAGATGGAATAAAGAACTGTAAAGAAAAAATATGTAGGAAGGAGTAGTTTCTAATTTTGGAAGTCAATAAAGTGGGAAGGATGTAACCAGAATCAGGATAAAGATGCTTCTGAGATACATATGGTGAGTGTTAACCAAGTGGTACAAGTGGATGCCAACTATCTAGGCTAGTAGGTAGGAAATTAATCAAATAATGATTAAATATTTTATGCTAAGTATGAAGTGGGTTTATAATATCCCAAGATCGTCTTAATGGTTCATCACACCTTTGTATCTTCTGGAGGCAATCAGTTGTTACGTGATAAGAGACTAGCGGAGAACTTGACTAGAGTCAGTAGAGAGATTAAACAACCAATTGGACAGGGGAGTGAATGGTCAACACGACCATGGTTGGAGTGACTACAACAACTCACTAAACTTTGGTTCGTTGCATATTGCATGGAAATAGTTTGGACCAAAGGCCCCTATTTGTGGATAGGATCTTCCTCTATTTTAGGAAGTTGGTTAATCTAAAAACTATAAATAGGCGACCATATGGGTTGTCTAACATATCACTTTGATATGTTTTATCATGCTCATTATGCATTGTGATGTTATGATCATGATGCCTTGTGCTTAAGTGCTTCAATGATGTCTTTAGATACAACCTTTCTCCTTGGAGTATTGTTCCCAATGCAAACTAATCCAATTATGTTGCAATGATTGATTACTATCCAAAGTGGATCATGTCTTTTGAATTTCTCTTAAGAAAACATGTATTCTAACATTAAATGTACTCCTACTTTTACTATGTTATAATTGCAATACAATAATACCCAATGCAGATATTGTATGGGATGAAAATAATGTTATTTTCCTTTAACTCCATATATTATTCATAGATATGCAATCTTATAGACATTAAGTTTGTTAGTAATATACTTGGGTAATAAATGAGGAAAGGAAGTTGCACCATAAATTCTGATATAAGTATTAAAATCCTCTTCCAAGTACCAATTTTGTATACTCCCTAACATATTTTTGGCTTTAGATGTTAACCTTGTCCATTATTTATTGAGATGACTTGAAATAATGGTATTTCTTGGAAGAGATATGTCCCTTGCACCCCTCATTGAAATGATGTCACATAGAGGAAGAATCATACCTTGGTAGAAATTGATAGATGTCTCTGGCAGGATAAGGACATCCCAAAAAAAATTTGGGCAGAAGTCATCTACTACTAAAATTATCTCTTAAACATTG
>LPNX010040901.1:7938-21525 GCA_001517045.1 Pseudotsuga menziesii
CTTGACTCTATTAACAAATTTTTCCTGACCAGAACTTTGCTGAGGTTCGCAGGAAGCAATAACTTTCTGCAACTCACTTAAAGCATTCAAATTTCTTAAGAGTTTCAGACAACTCTGTAAAAAGGAGGACAGGGTACTTACTTTGTCTGTCGAAGCTTCTTGCGGTAGCGACTATTGCTGATGTGGTTGCCCAGGTACTACTGATGTACTGGAATCCACAAAATCTTTCTGGGCTTCCATGAATGTTTCTTTCTCTTTTTCAATATCAAAGGCAGGAACTTTCACGGGGGCCTTACGAACCCAAGTCTCGTCAGGTTGTTTCTCAGCAGGATGTATATGCGTCGTAGCTCCACTTCTGGTAACAACATTAATGGCTGGGGTAGGTATTTGCTCGATGGAAATCATTTGAAGATTCTGAGTAGGGGCACTATTTCATTCCTGAATCTTAGCTATCAAATACGGGCACTACTCGATCACATGATATACTGCCCAGCAATACTGACATGTCGTAGTGGGGTTCCGACAGTCGCGAGCCAGATGTCCGGCCTGGTTACAGTTATAACACACCACCTGACTGCGTCCTCTTCCAGCCATACTACCACGACCATGGCCTCCAAAAGCACCTCTACCTGGTGCACCACCCTGGTAGCCATAGCCATCATTGCTCGGTCCCTCATTTTGTACTCGATAGGCATCGTAGGTGCGCTCTCTCATAAAGTCATAACTGCGACACTCGTCTTCGTTATGTCCTATGGACTTACAGAATTTACAATAGGGGTTCTTAGGTACTTTTCCATACCTCTGTATCAGATAGCAGTCTTCAGGTCAATGCTGCCCTGTTGTTCTGCAAAGCTCACAATAAAGAACTTGCGGGGTAAACAGGTTTGGCGCACCAGTATTCGGGTAATTTCTTACCATAGGACAGTGTTCCTTGGCATGAACTTCTGTGTGACATTGCGTACACCAAACCTCTTTGCGACCGGTTTTTCCTTGTTTCATATCCTGAAGCTCTAGATCCATCACAGCCAACTGCGCTTGGATTTGAGTAATACCAGAATTGTCTGCGACAGGGGCGGTTTCAAGCTTCATCGCGATTTCCAGAGCCTCCTGCTGGTCAGCAACCTTCTGTTGCATGAGTGGAGTTTGGATATGCAGTAGCAATGCTACAATGAACCATTCCTTGTGCTATGCAGGTCCAATGGTAAAACTGACTTGGTCTAGAAGAACTTTGAACCTCTGATCAAAGTCCCAGACTGATTCCCCACGCTTCTGCTGAATCTCTTTCAACTCCGTGATACACTGTGACTCTGATTTTGGCTTCTTAAATTCCTTTATCATTGCTGCTTTTATATCAGGCAATGCATGGTTCTGAGTGCTGGAGAATTTCATGAACCAGGTCAGAGCACGGTCTCTGAAATAAGTAACCAGCTGTGCTCTTTTTGTATATTGATCCGTAATGGACTTAGCAGTCCATACTGCTTCACATAAAAACCAAAACTATTATAGATCCTCTGATCCAGTTCCTTTGAAAACAGGTAGCTTAGTGTCATCATGCATATGGGCCATAGTGGATCTAGGGGGGGAGGAAGGGGGACTGGAAGTAGGCGAAGGGTAACTTGTTGGGGTAGACTGACCTACGATAGGAATACTCGGGCTAGGGTGACTTTCAGACTACGATGGGTTCTCAGGGATAATAGGTCTTCTCTGCGGGGTTACCGGAGGGTTTCCAATAGAAGGGGTTTCTTTGGGTTCTGAATCGGTGGGATTTATAGGGGAATACTTGGTATCCTGACCCTAGGAATAGGATCCAAAATCTCTCTTGTACCTTTTTCCACTTCGCAGCAAACCACTTTGCTTGTCGAAGGTATTTTCACTTGCAAACATAGGTTAGTAATACTAACTCTAACAGTCTGATTCAATTAGCAATATACCTTTTTCAACCAATAGCATTTTAATTCTCAAACTAAATGAATTCAAAAACTTACCCCTTGGTCCGTTGAAAAAATGCCGCTCAGCTTCACTAAAGGAAGTACTCGTGTCGATGGCGAACTCCATCACAAATGCTTCAAGGGTTCGTGTTGACCAGAAATCAATAGCACGGGAGATCTCGTTGTTCACCCTTTTTAGTAGTCTAGTTGGTTAGGATACTCGGCTCTCACCCGAGAGACCCGGGTTCAAGTCTCGGCAACGGAACCAATTTGTTGGGCAATAGGGAAGACCTGGATTTTATACCTTTAACTTCGCACCAACAAAAGACCCATAGTGTTGGCCCTTTCGGAAACAACTTGTGCACAGGTTGCGGTCTCACCCGAAACAGCTATGGGGTGCCGCAGAACCAGGTTTCTGCAAGCAGAAGAGGGATATTATTGTACCTTTAGCTTTTAACAGATTATAAATATAAATCACAGAGCTTAACATTCACTTATTTAGCTTCGCGGTTAGATAAACAAACAGTGACTTGCACAACCCTTTACTGGGAATTCACAGCGAAGTTATTAACTAGCAATGATCTTTACTTATCAGATATATAGATATTAATGCATGAAAGAACACAACAGAAACAACACACAGAACCATGACACAAGATATAACGTGGTTCACCCCCAGTGTAGGGGTTACATCCACAGAAATGTGTTTTATTCAAATTTCTACAAAAACCACAGTTCTGATATGCGCACTCAGCTGCAGATCCCTTCAAGTCCTCAAAGCCGTTCACACAGCTGCAGGCCTCTGCGCACACAGCTGCATATTTCCTTAATCACCCAAAGACCTCTGCGCACACAGCTGCAGAGGTCGTCTATGCACACAGCTGGGACTTAACCTTTTCTTACAAAATAGCCTTAGCTTCACATCAATTCATCTTCCACAAAAGGCCTAACCTTACTTCTTTACAAGAGTGCGTATTTATACAGCACACATATTACAAAACTATGGGCTTAAACCATGGGAACCCCGAACCCTAAACCCTGGACTTAAACCATGGGTTTATTACAAAAAGAAGGTTTTTACTTAACCCCGACACCCCTAAGACTGTTTTGAGTCATGCCTCCGCTTACAATCTCCTGTAACTCTATGGAGTTACCCATCCTAAGGACCGTTAGGGTGCTCGCCCCAACAGCAATGCAAAGAACTAGCCCTCCGATCAATTGTCGAACACCGTTCTGATAGCGAAAAGAAATCAAATCATTGAAAAGAAAAAGGTTTAGGAAATAAAAGCTATGGAATTGGCAAGGATAAAACTGTCCATTGGTGGCATAGAGTACTAATGCCCCGATTCCTTCATTGATTTACCCCCGTCAGTGATAAAAAAAAAAACCAAGTCATTAAAAAAATTAAAACGTTAAGTGCTCAAAATATTTTCAGCTGGGTGGTTGTAAAATTAGTTCGTTTAACCTCCGAAACAATGGTGGCATAGAGAACTAAAGCCCCGAATCAATCTTCAATAAACTTCCAATAGTGATAACACAAAATCATCGGGAGAGCAAATGTTAATCTTTGAAAATAAGCAAACTACATAGTCTTCAAAAAATCAAAGTTTATAGCAGAGGAATGAGAAATTTCAAGAAACCGAACAATCCTAGGCAGGATAAAATCAAAAAAGGAGGGTCCAAAATTTTAAAAATTTGGGAAAAAAGTTGCAGCTACAACAATTGGCAACTACCTGGTGAACACATATCTCTAAATAACTTCTTCTTTGAGCAACAAACGTTTTTGACAATAAATACCGACATGTTGAATTCTTCTAGATGTTTGGATTTCCCAAATGACAGATGTATGTACTTTAATCATTGATGATAGTCCAATTTAGGGGTAATGGGAACCAAGATTTAAAAGTCTAGATAACTCTTTTGAGGCCAGGAATATGAGTTTCATTTTTTACCTCTGTCTTTGGGTAGCTCCTAGCTTGGACACCACAGGATTGTAACATATGGTAAACATAAATATTCGTTTGTTCCTCATTCCCATGCCATTCCGCACTTTTGTGCTTTTGGACTTTTTTGTCCTTTCTGAGTCCTCCTGCATGCCTTCTTTCTGAATTTTTATTCAGGCTCCTCTATCCATAGTGTCCTTTTGTGTGAGAGATGTATTTATTTTTCATCTCACGGATGGAGAAGAACTTTGGCAATCTCGTACTCATATGGTTCAGTACTTTGTTTTGATACATATTTCTTTCTTAGGAGATTTTGACTTTTATTTTTCCTTTTTGGCTTTCAATTCTTGGCATGGGATCATTTATATATAATATACTGTTTACCATGCTTTCTTTCCATGGGTCTTTTGTTGTCACCCCCTAAGACATTTTTAATGTGAGATGGATGGAGCCTCAAAATAGTATTCTAGACCTTTTGATCCTGAGTTATTTTACAAGGATTAAGTAGGACTTCAATGTGTTCATATCGATTTAGGAAAATTTCTAAACTAGAATAAGTTCTTTCAAATAAATCAATAGTACATAGTCTCATAATCAAAGATTTAAGTTAATCCAAAATTCTGATGAATTCCATGCACCCAAAAGTTGTGCTTTTTTATTGAAATCAATCAAAATCTAACTAAAAACAAACAAAATAAAATGAATCCAAAGCAATACAAAGCGATAAGTTTATTTATATACATAAAACCAAGAAATAAAAATCAGGAAAAATAAGGTTTGAGAACTAAACCATTAACTGGTAAGTTCTCTTCCCACCCCTGTAGATATTGCAACTTGTAAGTTGAGGGGCCAAGCTTGGATGCAATCAAAAAAGGGCCTACCCATAACTGTTGAAACTTAGTGTGCTTCCCATTTTCATCATGCGGACGATCCCACTTAAGAACCAGATCTCCCACTTCAAATTCCTTGTTTCCAGCTTTATGCTTATCAAACCATAGTTTCAATACTTCTTGTTGATGCTTAAATCGTTCTCTGGATTTGGACCTAGACTCTTCCACCTTCACAAGATTATAGATTCTATTATGTAGGATTTCATTATCGCTACCTCTAGACCCCTGAGCTAATATGGAAGAAGGTAACATAATGTTGGGAGGAAGAATAGCTTCTTTTTCTGTAGACAAGGGTGTATGGTGACACACCTAAGGAATTATTGGGTGTGACTCTATCAACCCAAAGAGCATTAGGTAGTGATAAGTGCCAACTTCTTTGATTTTCTATCACGGTTTTATTTAGGATCCTAATCAGATTCTTATTTGTAGATTCTGCCAAACCATTTCCCGTGGGTAATAGTTTGTAGAATAATGCAACTTAATTACTCTTTCATTCTCAAATGCAGTTAATATAATAGAAGAAAAATAAGTAGCATTATAAAAAACCAGGGAAATTGGAACCCCAAACCTGGTCATAATGTGATCTTGTAAGAAATCCATGACCGCATCTTCATTCACTTTGCGTAACGGAATGGATTCAACCCATCTGGTGAAGTAGTTAGTTGCCATCAAAATGTATTTGTGCTACAAGGAAGAATTTGGTTTTATTTTTCCAATGATATCAATCCCCCATTGTTCGAATGGTTCTGTTATCATCACTGGTTTTAAAATCTCTGCTTCTTTGGCTTGTCTTCCAACACACCTCTGGAAAATGTCACACTTTCTGACATGAGCATGAGCATCTTTAAATAGTGTGGGCCAGTAATACCCGGCTCTAAGAATCTTATGGGCTGTTGTATCTTTGGAAAAATGACCTCCTGTAGGCCCATCATGTAATTTGGTTATGACTTTCTTTGCATCTTCCTGTTCTAAGCACCTGAGAAGAACTCCATCATAATTATTTCTGAATAATACTCCGTCAATGATCTGATATGAAGCTGATTTAAGGCGTAATGCTCTTCGCTGTTTGGAATTTAAATGTTCTGGAAAATATCCTTCCCAAAGGTAATGAACAAGGTCTCAGTACCAGGAATCTAGAGATGTGAATAGAGGACATACATCCACCATATGCAACTCAAATTCATTGTCCCAACTATTTTCTTCATTGTCTTTACCTTCAGCCATTAGTTTGCACAGTCCTTCCTCTTCAACTATGGATGCTGGTTTGAATTCAAGGTCATATTCTTGTAAAGCTGTTACCCAGTTGCCTCTTCTTTCTCCTAACTCTTTTTGTACAAAAAGAGATCTTACAGCTGGGTGTGGAACTATTACCTTAGTACAGTTCTTAAGTATGTATGGCCTGAATTGTTTTACCGCTTTGAAAACTGCATAAGCTTGTTCATCGACAGTTGGGTAATTCAATTCAGATCCCTACCGACTAGTGCTCATAAATGATATGGGGTACTCATCTCCCCCATCTTCCTTCTGTGTAAGCACCGCTGCCAATGAATCGTCAGATGCGAAAGTGTACAAAATAAAATATTTTTTGAAATTTGGACTTTTGAGAGATGGTGCATGAGCAATAGATGTATTTATTTTAATGAATGCATTCTTCTCCACATCAGTCCACTTGAATTGTACACTTTGTTTCACCATTTTTTGCAAAGGTTTAACAATTTGAGCAAAATCTGGTACAAACCTTCACACAAAATTAATTGTCCCCATGAATGATTGCATACCTTTTTTGTTATGGGGTAAAGGGATTTGTTCTATGGCCTTAATCCTTTTTGGGTGTGTGGAGATCTCTTTTTTATAAACAACGTGACCCAATAGCTTTCCTTCTATAACCGTAAACACACATTTCTTAGGATTCAGTGAGATCCCATATTTTTGACAATGCTCAAAAATTTGTTTTAGATGGAATGCATGTTGTTCTCTCTTCTTTGAAAATATTGTGACATCATCAAGATACACCACAACACTACGGCCAATCAGACAGCAGAAATCTATGTCCATGGCCCTTTGGAAAGTAGCTCCAACATTTATGAGTCCAAAGGGCATTCTCCTGTAAGCAAAAGTTCCCCATTTTGTTCTGAATGTAGTTTTAAGTCTATCCTCCTCAGCTACTAATAATTGATTATATCCAAAGAATCCATCTAATAATGAGAATAATTCAGAACCTGAAACCATCTGCAATATTTTTTCCATGGGTGGAACTGGATAGTTATCTTTATCCGAAGCATGATTTAGGTTTTTGAAATCTATGCAGAGCCTGATTTCTCCGGATTTTTTTCTTATTGGCACCAAATTCGAAACCCATTCCGAATGTCTAACTTTGAATATAATTTTAGCATCCAACAAATTTTTTACTTCACTCTAGATCAAAGGTTCCAGCTTTGGATGCATCTTCCTCAAAGGTTGTTGATAAGGCTTGACTCCAGCTCTAATAGGAATGACATGTTGTATAATCTTTGTATCATATGTTTTAAGCTCTTCATATGTCTAGGAAAACACATCTTTGTACTATTTGAACAAACTAATGAACTTAATTCTTTCACCTAGAGAACAACACTTTCCCAAATTTACATATATGGGTTCAACTTCAGTTCCCAAACTTATCAACTTGAATTGTAAGGACAAGCTATGAGTCTTGACATTTGATGGCCTTCTGAATTTTTTGTCTAGATCAAACATTCACTCTAAGGTCCTGACTCCTTTAGGAATAAAGTTGTCGAATTTTAATTCAGCTTGGTGTTCTTCATCATCGATTATTGCTCCTTTGAAAGTCTCATCATTCATCAAACATTCAAGAATTTGTTGATCATCATTAAAAACCCGTAAATTGGTGATCATATCTAGAACCGAAGGCCTGAAAAGTAATTCAATAGAACATCTGTTATTTGAAGGTACAAGCCTTGCAGCTGAGGTAGCTAATAATTCAGCTACTACATTCTTTAGTCGAGGAATGGATACAATATTAAAAGCACGAAAATTTGTCAGCAAATCCCACACTTCATTCTGGTAAGCTTTTAAATGAGGTGAAATGCAATGTATTTTATTTCGAATTTGCTTTACAACTATTTTAGAGTTCCCATACACTTTGAGATTTTTTACTTTTAGTTCAATTGCTTTTTTCAGTCCCTGAACTAGTGCTTCATATTTGGATGTATTATTTGTACATTCAAACTCTAATCTACAAGAAAGAAAATGTTTATTTTTCTTTGGATCAATCAGGACATAGACAGTTCCTGATCCTTCCAATGTTTTAGATCCATCAAAATAAAGGTCCCAAAAACTATCTACTTCTACTGTACTTGAATAAAAAACTACATCTAAAACCAAGTCTACTATTTTACAGTCAAATTCATCATCCCATGAAAATCGAAGGAGATTGGGCTAGGTGTCCGGTGTACCGCTGGCTTCTTCCGCTTGGTAATTTACCGGTTCTAGTTCAATGAAGTAATTTCCCAACACATAATTCACTGGTTCATTTTTTCCCTCCAACTGAGTAACATTGTGCTTCATTTGAGGTTCTCTTAATATTTTTATCTGATTGGGACTTCCCTTATGAGGCAACCACAAATGTGACCATTCTGATGCAAAATATCCATCTAGCCTTGCTGACCAGTCTCGACTCAAAACAAGTCCATAAGCATCTGGAATGTCTACAACTATAATATCAATGTACTGAAATACCTTCTCATTTGTAGATAAGCAAAGTAGGACATCTTCTATTTCCCCGACTACTTTCATAGCTATCCCGTCTAATTGAATAACCTGCCAAGTGGATGGTTTAGGTTGTCCTTTAATTCTATTGCAGACTGAAAGTGGCATAACATTGATTGATGCCCTTGAGTCTACTAAACAATTGTGTACATTATAGTTGAAAATATCAAAGGTTAGGAGAAATGGTGGGGTTTCAAACTTCGACTTACCTCCCACACTTGCTTCACTAATTTCTTCTACAGGTTGGTTGTTAGTGGGAAGCTCTTCTTCTGGTACTTCAAGTGCTTTTAACAATTTTTCTTTCTGTTGAGGTAAATTGTACATTTCGAATAATGAGATATTTGCCTTAGCCTTTTTAATGTCTTCCACAATATCATACCCCATCTCAGGTGTTTTGAGATTCTTCTTGACATTATCAACCTTGTCTTCAATAGGCTTAATAGGCATGTTAATTCTCTTAGGATATTGACTTGTAATGGTAAACTCAGGTATCTTATCTGTTGTATTGTTCTTCTTCTTTATATTTTCTTGAAGTTTCTTGATCTTCAAAAGTATTGACTTGTATTCTTTTATCAAATCCTGACTTCTTGTTGTCCCATTGGTTTCTGATGTTTCCTCTTGTTTCAGAGAGCCTTCTTCTAATGTATCAAACATTGAGAAACAATCCCATAAAACTAAAGCATCTTCCTCTTATTTTTCTGTGGATTGATCATCCTTTTCTTCCTCATTATCAATTTATATTAGTTTGGAGTCCAATAATTGATTCATTACCGATGTCATAGAATTTATCCATTGGGGGCAATTTTTCTTAGAATGAGGCTGTTGATGAAAAGTGCAAAAATTATCCATACCTACCTCAGTTAAATTCACTGAGACAGGACTGTGTGGAGGAGGTTTATGTTGATTGTTGTCCTCCCTCCTTTTATAGTAAGGCTTATATGATTTATGAGCTTCCTTTTCTTTTTCCAAATCTATTACTCTATTGGATAGCTTCTGCATCATCTTCACCATCCCTTCAAAATCCTGTGACCGCTCATCTTTAGGTTTAGTCAGTAATAAAGGTTTTTTACCAAAATATTTTCTTCCAAATGCACAGGATAATATTCTATGCTCTCCTTCTCAGCATCTACCCTCTCAACTTCTTCTTAAGTTTTTGATAATGTAGGTTTGACTGACATCTTGGCCAACATATCCAAGTCAGGCCCTAGAGCTGAAGTATAGTATTCAATTAGAACTTTATTAGATGGTTTATCAGTTGCATATTTTTTTTTAGATAAGCAGCAAATCTTTGAGTGAAATTATGCAATTTGAACTTTATTTCTTTCTTTAATGCCCTTAACCCTTTCATTAACGTTGCATGAGTTTTCTGGACTGCATATTTACTTCTGAATATTCTTTCAAATGTGTCCCAGTCTGTGATTGAGTTTGCCGGAAGAGAAAAATACCATGATGCTGCTGCTCCTTTCAAGGTATGTGGAAACAATCTGCAGACTACATCTTCATGCTCTCCATCCCGTAGTCCTTCTATAGCCAAGTAAAAACTTTGCAAATCATCATCTACCCGAATTTTTTCACTTGGGTCAAACTTAGGCAACATTTTCTCAAAAGCTTGAGGCAAGTCATGCAAAGGAGGTTCCAAGTTTAAAGGTGACCTAGCCTTCCAAGTAGGTGGTGGATTTGGTTGGTTTGCATTTGCATGAGCCATGATTCTAGGTGGAGAATGAGGTGGTGAGTGAACAAGGGTATGAACAGGGAACAATCAGGTGTATCTGGGCCCAACTAATTCAAAGGTTGATCAACTTCTGGTAGGGCTACTTCTACCAGTTCTTCAAGGTCTTCTACCAACACTGAATCTTCTAACTGAGGGCGATCTCTCTTTTGATATTCTCTTCTGGGTAAGATAGGAATAATTGGTAATCCTCCAATCTTCCTCACATATGCCTTAGTAAATATTCTTAGGTCATCAACTACTTCATTATCTACAGAATATAGATGCTCTTTACCCTTCTCTTCAGGA
The DNA here is from genome assembly GCA_001517045.1 of Pseudotsuga menziesii. Taxonomy (NCBI): domain Eukaryota; kingdom Viridiplantae; phylum Streptophyta; class Pinopsida; order Pinales; family Pinaceae; genus Pseudotsuga; species Pseudotsuga menziesii. The sequence continues at coordinate 18,482 of LPNX010040901.1, forward strand.
ATTGGATTGGTAAACAAACTGCTTTCAGAACTATCACCGGTGGAATACTTTCAAGAAAATGGGTTTCCTTGGCAAGCCATGCATTGGATACCCTCCTTCTAGCGCCAAAAAATGTTTAGGCCTGGAAAATCACAGGTGACAATAGTTAGGGATTCTCCCCAATAATGTTCCCAACTAGCCCGTTATTGTTTGGTATAGGGAATCCGTTTGGTTTACGGTCCGACTACCGTAGGTCAAGTAACAAATTAAAAGGCTTTACCGGTTACGGCTTTGTCCACCGTGTATTTTTTAGTTTTTTGTGTTTAAGTATGATGTGCAAGTGCCTATCTAAAAATTCATATTGATAGAGGTAACGAGGAGTGTCACAATGTGATGCGTAGGTTCTTACCTCTCATCTTAACTCTCTCACATATAAATCACACACAGCAAGAAAATAAATTTAACTAACTAAACTATCCCTAGGGAGAAGAATTAATAGTTGTCAATGAGTAATGTATTTTGCACATGTATGATGAACAATTATAGATAGTTGTTATTTATTTTAGAACACATGAACATTAAGAAAAATATTGACAACAAGATAGCTTATTGTTTATGACAACCTCCATTACTCACAGTGGAAATTTCATAGAATAAACTATAAGACATTCATAACATAAGAAGGAATGCAATGAGTTAGAACGATCTCATAGTTAATGGACATGAGCTGAAAATGAAATAGTTCACATTCAATTGATCCACAACAAAGCATTTGAAATAGTCCACCAAACTTTCTCCAGCAGAAAAATTGTAACTCTTTATTGCAAAAGGAAGTAGCTCTTCTTACAATATCTCTCAAAAATTGCTTGGGAAAGAAAAGTCCTATTCTACATATAACCCTCCTATACTTATACAAAAGGAAAAACCTTTGGGCTTCCCCAACGTTTCAATCCCAAATTTCGTCTCGTAGTGAGTGCTCATGATTTTACAATATATTACATTTTAAAACAAAATTTAATAGAACACTTTTATGAAGAGCGTCTTTCTTGGTCATTAATGAGCTTTTTCCACACCTGGGCCTCTGTTTCTATGTTTTCAAAATCAGAGGGTTCAAGGAAGCGGATGTTTATGTCATACTTGGAAGCCCAATTTTTAACCACTTCTATTCTCTCCGGACTCAGGTGCAGCTGGTCTTCTAGTAAGTGAATACTTACTGCTACATTAGCCACTGCATTCTTCAGAATCTATTCATCGAGATCCTTGACTTGTTGGATCTCCTTATCATCTTCCTGATACCTATTCTGTAGATGTTCTATGAACAACTCATGTTCTGGTATTGCATCCAATCTTTTATCTACAGCAACCTGGCATCTATTGTATGTGACCAGCATTCTTCTGTAGTTTTTAGCACATAACCCTTTCGTTTTCTTTACTATCTTCTTGAATTCTTCTGCAGTATTTATTGCGAAATCCAACAAGTCATAATCCTGCTTCAAACTATGTCGATCTTTAGCTGGTAGCTTCGTAGGGGTTTCCTCATTTGTTTCTATCCATACTATCCTTCCTGTCAAAAGCTCCAAAATATCTTGGGATCTATCTACAAAATATGAAGCGGTTTCCGAGATTTCTTATAATATGCTATCTATTTGTACAAACTTACACCTTTCTTCCTCAATGCGCATTTGCAGATGGTGAATCTTTTTTCTCTTAGTTAGAACATGCTCCTTCATAGGCTAGACATCTGTCTTCCGTTCCATAGCATCTTTCAGTGATGCTATCAATGAAGCATTCTGCCCCTCCAAAACTGCTACCTACAGTTGATATTGTTTCTCTTTCTCTTCAATGGCAGCCTTCTATGATTCTAACTAAATGACCCTGTTTTGCAACTGGACCTTCTCTACACCTAGAGTTTCGTAGGACACTTGAAAGTCATTTTTCTCAGTCTTCATCATTTTATGCTCTAGCTGTAGCCTCTGTAGTTCTACTAGGATGTTTTGAGCATCCTTTTCTTTTTTATTTACTAAGACTTCTAAGGTCATGTTGTTTTCCTGTAGAGCCTGGAGTTCTATCTTCGAATTCCTCACTTCATTTTGTATATCCTCAAATTTCCTCTTTAACTTGTGACCTTCATCCCTCTCTTTCTTCAAAGTTTCCTTTAATTGCGCTGCATTCTTCTTCAATTTCTCAAGGTTTGTCATAATCCTATCTACATTATCTTTAGTGACCTGGGTTAATGCCACCCCATATTTGGCTATCAGTCGTGGATCTACATCTATTCCATACTCAACAGTTTTCTCAGTTATCATCTTTTCTAATTGTCATTCTATTTCAAACTTTCTTCGGTTCTTTTGACAATCCTTTTCTTTTCCTTGTCATAGAAAATGGTGCTGAAATTAGGTATCTCTTCTCCTTCTTTCCGTATGAAAGGTATCAAATTCATTCCAGAAAAAAAGCAACTTGTTCTTGAGTGCTGCTAGAAGTTGCAGTAGGCTCCTAGGAATCAGGATTATCTTGTCCCTGCCCCTAATTTGTATGATCATGTTCATCCTGTGTATCTATTGGGTCAATAGTCTGTTAATATTTCTTAGATATTGTCAATCTCAGACCTTAAGTTTATTCTTTTTTTTCTTGATCTCTTCTTCTGTAACTCTTTTTCTCTCCTCTTCTTCTTTCTTTGCTGCTTCCTCTGCAACTCTCTTTCTTTCTTCTTCTTCATGCTTTAGCCAGCTTTTTGCCTCTTGTGCTAGCCTTCTAGCATCTTCTTCTCTTTTTCTGGCCTCTGCTTCTTTAGCTGTCTTCTGTGCGGTTTTTCCCTTTCCGCCTACAATGGTGATTTTCTGTTTAAATATCTTCTTTAATGCAGTCATATTCCTTGCATTTATGAATATTTATTCATCCTTGTCCCAGAAATTTGTGTATTCAAAATGAACATTTGCCTCCTTGCAATGCTCTACAACTTTATTTTGTAGAAATTCAGGCCTGCAGTATATTAATTTCACCCACAACAATTAACAATTGATCATGCAAAATTATCAACAATGGAGACTGAATATGGAGCTGTAACA
>LPNX010040901.1:26230-65088 GCA_001517045.1 Pseudotsuga menziesii
TGGGAGTCATTCCTGTGGAAGTTTATCTCACCAAACTATAAGTGTTCTACCTCCTGCATGAATTCTGTAGTCAGTTTCACCTTTGAAAATTTATAACTCCCCATCCAGAAAGGTATGGCAGGATATGTTTCCTTCTTATGTTCGAACAAGAAGCTTCCAACACCATCAATGTATACCTGCCTAACTGCTTCTTTATGTAACACATAATCAGTGGCATATTTTGGGACTAGAGAAGGTGCCCTAGAGCCACCATAAATTCAGATATACATCCCCTCGTCAGTCAAATAATAATTTCCATATTCTTCAATAACCTTGAACGCTTCCTCTGACATGCAATTGCATCCAGTCAGGAAAATCAGGGTGTACAAAGGCATGATGAAGTTTTCCCATACCTCTTTGTAGTGGCTATAGTATTTGTGTGCCCAAAATAATTTGTATGCAATGTATACAGGGGTCCTATCCCTATCCCAGTTACACCTCAAGGATGGAAAGGAATGGGTCCATAATATACAATCAACTAAGATAGAGCTCATGTATAACTTTGACTTCTTTTATGATACCCCTCCCAAAGCTAAAGATATACATGCTGAGAAGCTATTGGACACTATGTTTTCCCAATTGAATATGGTTCCTTGGGTGGCTACATAGAAAATAATTGGCATCCATCCCAATTTGAAACTCTTCCCATGAGCTCTCCCAAAAATCCTATTGAACATCAGGGCTATAAATCTGTAAGGGGTCTGGAGAGTGGCTATATCATATTCTCTTGATGGCATGGTTTGAAATTTCTTCCCTGGTATCATCATTCTCTTAACTGTTTCAACCAGGTCCAAATTTTTCTCCTTCAACCAACTTTCAGTTAAGTAAATTTGAGCAGGAGGCAAGTGGCATGCCATTGAGACATAAGCAAGATTGTATGCAGCATATCCCTGTTTGGCAGTATTCTCTAGGATCATCGTAGTTACATCTGCCCTAGGCAGAATCCAACCAATCACCTCTGAGCATGGGAACAACTCAGGTCTCATGGCCACTTTTATAAGGGAATATTTATCAATGTTTGCATAAATAGTTAGTTCTTCAAATCCCGCATCAGGCACATTCTGATTTGCAATCATCCTGTATATCTCACCCCATTTATAGTCTGGCTCTACCCCGGTGGTGGCTTTGGTATCTTCATATATGTATTCCACCTTGGTGATGATTTCCACCTCTGTTTCTGCCTCTATAATAGGAGCCTTCTTCTTTTGTCTTTTATACATATCTCCTTTGTAATAGATACCCTGCCACCAAATAGTATGTTCTTAGACCACTGGAACTTTTAGTTAGTGTTCTAAGAATGAAGAAAAACTGTATCAAACTATTTACCTCTTCCATTTGCATTTTCACCAATAAACCATACATAATATCAATGCATAAAAGAAAATGACAAGGAAAAAAGGAATTTCTGCAAGTTGGGTCTAGTCCATCTGCAACTAAAACATAACCCCTGGTAGAAAACTCATCATTCAATTCATACTGCAATCAAAATACTCTTCAATAAAAAGAACCACACTATCAATGGGGTTAATCCTCAAATTGTGAGACCCTATACTATAAATGAAAATGTGGAAATCCCATCTCGACCAAAATATCAAAAAAACCCCTGCCATTCCACGAAACTAAGGTAAGCGCCTATGAAAACTGAAAAATTCCCCCAGACGGCCGTAAACAACCCCAAAAAAGTTGTTGCGGATAGTTTAATGCTTGTTTGCACCAAATACCTAAAATTTCAGACCGAGAAAGAGCATCCATAACGGCTCACAACATAGGCTCAAGAAACCCCCATCGCCAAAACTGTTAATCTGACTGATACCTCACACTGCAAGGATAAATATTCATTTTAAATGGCTAACTACACTAGTGTGGGAAAACCTAACTACGGGAAGACCCTAGTTCGCAAAACAACCAATAAAATAAAGATAAAGGAGAAACCATGGTTGGCCTACCTGGAAATCAAGCTGTGCAGTCGACGGGAAAACACAAGAAATCCATGAAAGAAAACCAATCCAATGAAATCCAGACAGTTGGGCACAAAGGTATAGTTCGATCAAGAAGGATGGAGCAGAAACAATTTTTCACAAGGGTAAGAATAAAATAATGTTTCACCACTATATATAACCCATGGTAAAAGATATCAGTGGGAAAAACCTTCATCGGTGGGAAAATTACTCAGCATCGGGTGGAAAAACTCTTATCGGCGAGCGAAAGCACTAAGCATCGGGTGATTAGTTCACTAAGGATCCGCAATGGCGAGCGACGAACAAACTATGGGTTCCACGACCAACTGAAATCATCCACGATCGGAGGCTCTGAGGACTATGGATCGGCGGTCTTAAAACTAAACATCTCCGTTGTGTCGGCATTTCAAAGCTGAAAGATTTCACAACATCGATGATATAAAGCACTAAATGCCGCCGCAGTCATGTATCAGATATCGGAGCCACTAACTAATAATATGTCGGCATATGAACAAACTAAACATCGGAGAGATAGTTTGATTGACCTCCGCAACGGTGGATTACAAACTGACTGTAGAACCCGCAAAGCACAAAATTGTCAGTGATCGGAACAACTAATGAATATGTATAGGCGACTCAAGCTCAACACTACTGTTGTGTCGGCAACACAAAGGACTAGCCCTCTAATCAATTGTCGAACACTGTTTCGATAGTGAAAAGAAAGAAAATCATTGAAAAGCAAAAGGTGTAGGCAATAAAAGCTATGGAATGGGTGAGGATAAACTGTCCATCGACAGTATAGAGGACTAATGCCCTCATTCCTTCATCGATTTACCCCCGATAGTGATAAAAAACAACCAAGTCATTGAAAAAATTAAAACGTTAGGTTCTCAAAATACTTTCAGCTGGACAGTGGTAAAATTAGTTTGTTTAACCTCCAAAACAACAACGACATAGATAACTAAAGCCCTGACTCAATATTCAATAAACTTCCGATAGTGATAATACAAAATCATCGAGAGAGCAAATGTTAAGTTCTGAAAACAAGAAAACTCGACAGTCTTCAAAAAATCAAATTTTATAGCAGAGGAATGACAAATTTTAGGAAACTGAAGAATCCCAGGCAAGATAAAATAAAAAAGGAGGGTCCAAAATTTTAAAAATTTGGGAAAAAAAGTTGTAGCTGCAACAGGGGGAAACCCAATTGGTCATACATGCATATGCCTGGAGGAATACCTATCAATATTTATGGAGGTTATGGTTGCCCAAATTTTGGAGGGCCACCTAGTGGAGGTCCACCCTATGGTGGACCACCACTTGTAGGACCACCCTCTACCGGACCACCTCTAGGAGGACTACCACCTTCTCAGGGGCCACCACTTGGAGGACCACCTCCTGGGGGACCACCTTCTGGGGGACCACCTTTTGGAGGCCCACCTAGTGGAGGCCCTCCTCACAGAGGACCGCCACCACCACCACCTAGAGGAAAACCTCCTCCCTAAGGCCCACCTCCATCTAGAAAATATTCAGGAGGATTGTTTGTAAATCCAAATTCCCAACAAGCAGTGTATCAATCGACCTATGGTCTTACTGGTATACAGATGACTTATTAGTACTACCAGTATCTACAGCATAATCAATAACTTCAATTTTTGGAAACTTTGGACTTTCTTGATCTGTCCAAGTTGATTAATGACCCCATCTAGAATAACCCTTCGTGGCCTACAATTCCAGTAAAGTTACCATTAGATATCCCAAAATTTGATGGGAAGTAGGGAGAAGATCCCAAAAACGATGTTATGACTTTCCATCTATGGTGTTCTTCCAACTCCTTGATGGATGATTTAGTCTGTTTGAGGCTCTTCTAGCAAACTTTGACTAGTACGACTTCCAAGTGGTACATTGAACTTCCGCAACATTCGTTTGTGGACTTCAACTCATTGGAAACTTTTTTTCTTACACATTTCCAGCTTCCCATCAGTTACGAAACTGGTACGGATATTTTGACATCACTTCACCAAAATACTTCGGCACATAATTTTGATCATATTCATGAGTGCAGGGGATGACGAAGGCTGATTAAAGCTCCTATTCCAGACCAATTAGTGGCTGATTGGCTCACGAAATCCTTGTTGCCTCCCATTTCCCGTGATGTGGCTATGGGTGGTGTTGTTACTAAAGAGAAGGATATCAGTTGCGCTTAGTATATGAACTTGGTTTATTCCCAGTCTAGAAATTTGTATGGCCTAATCCCTTAATATCCTCATCCTACCATGAACCCTACCAAGCCACCTGCAGAAATTCCTGTTGATGGGGTTGTCGGTTCAATCCAGCCCTCGTCAGCAGCTAAGTCTTCCAAGAAACAGAGTACTTATACTCCTTCTGCTACTATGGTTTCCACCGAGGTGAATGCTATTCAAAGTATGTAGTCACCCGATAATAAGAAGAAAGGAAAAAGAAAAGGTAAAATTCCTGGAAACCAATAGGAAAATCCCAAGGATACGACCCCAGAGAATGGAAATAAAGGATAGAGGAAGGCTAAGTATCCCTGCCTATTGTGTGGTGGTGACCATAATCTGAATTTATGTGTGAACGAAATGAAATAGTAGATACAAAATAATAACACAGACATTTTGCAAATATAACAGAGATATAGTAAACACATATTCTATTAAATGGTGGAAATAGAAGAGACTGTAATACAATTACTAGAATGGTGGTAGCTATCTTTGAGAAGAGATGTGGATGCTACACTCATCCATGGCAAGATGATTACAAAATGATGCCAAAGGGTCCTATTTAATAAGAATGAGGGTGAGAACCCCAAAATTCCAAAATGTAACCCTAGAAGATGAACAATCATAAAATTTGTAGCTCCAAGGTGGTAAGTTGAACAATCAACTTCCAGGGGTCATAAATTTTGCATACGATCTCTGATTTGGGTGTTAGATAGCTCGTTGGAAAGGTCTATATAATCTTTAAAAATTTTGATCAGCCATATGCATGAATATGGCAACCATTTGGCCCCTGAATTGAAAAAAAATGTCATTTAGGGCCTCAAAACGACCTCGGAAGTTTGGGACCCGAAAAGCCGTAGAAAAATAGCTAGGAAACTGCCACAATGGACAATTGATTTGAGCTAGTGGAATAGGTGGATGGCCACTGATATCCATCTAGATTAGACCACTTCATGAAGAAGCTCCCTCATCGTGAAGAGATTAGTAAATTTTTGAAAAGTAACCCTACACTGGTGGTTGTTACCGACCCCTTTTTGTCTCAACAACAATTGATCGATCACATGTCTTCTTAAGGAACCTCTAATTCTATGGGAGAAATCAGAATGATATCCTTCGAAACTATTAGATTGACTACTTGTAGTCACTCATATGACAAACCTACAGAGAAGAAGGACAAGAATATTTCTTCTGAGAAAGCTCCTTCCACTAGTTCTTCTCCTTCTTCGTCTAATTCCCCTCTTACAATCGAGAAACCTAATCTCTACTTGATTTTGCTCCCACCTAAGAGTACTCTCTAGAAATATGTATTTAATCCAAATGCTTGAGCTGCACAATTCTACAATGTTGTTATATATTTATCTCAAGCACGTTGCGCAATGTCTACCCTGGAGGTACTCTAAAGTTGTCCCACACAGCACAAAAATGTGTTAACAACCTTAGGAGCCTTAGACCCAGATAACACTAATTTGATCCATTTTAATGTGGAGAATTACAAGTATATATTACTCCACCATATCGCATTTCAAATCGTGAAAAGAGTACTTGGGAGGAAGGTCCATAGGACCGTTTTGGATGAAGGATATTCCACCTCAGTGTTTTCTGTGGCTTGCTAGAGAGCCATCGGTTCTCGCTAACTTACAAAGTCACCCACAACCTTGAAATCTTTCGACAGACAAGGTTTCCAACCTCATGGTATGTTACCATCCCTTTTAGTCGAGCTTGGGGGAAATACTATTTCCATTCAAGTGGAGGTAGTTGATGCTCCGTTGGATTATAATCTACTATTGGGGAGAAACTGGTGACAGATGTTTCCTCGATAGTTTTTCAGACTCTCTAATTCCCTCATTTAGGGAATATTGTGAGCATCGATTAACTCAATTTTTGTTCACTAGATGTTACTACCCCCCACTGAAAATAATATCCCTATGCTAGGCCAATCCCCTCTGCCTTATCAATTGGTTGGGGTAGGTATGTTGAAGGATTCAACCCTCATGGGATTGTTTCCCTCAACCCCTCCTAGTATGGAATTGATGACTATGAACATGATTTCAATGACCGACCACAGTCCTAGAGGGAAAGAAGCTGGTTAGTAATCCTCTCTAGGCCCTTAGGAAGCACTCTATGATGCCATTCAATCTACTTCTGATGTCCATTCTGATGATCTTCATCTGGTGGCTTCAGATCCATACCACCTGCCCTATTGGCTAGAACCCTCTCTCCCCACTCTAGACTATCTCTAATAGAATTTTCCATCGGATGAGTCCATTATGGAGATTATGAGTGCGGATGAACCTGTATGGGAAGATCACCACTATAGATCCTCTTTCCTTCCCAATTCCATTTCTGTAGACTTTGATCTTGTGTCTCTCTAGTACTGATATTGTCAGTAACCCTCAAAATCCTGTTGCAAGGCACTGATTCCGAAGGAAACCTTTGCAACATCACTCAAACAAACCCTATTGACATATTAGTCAAGCCCGAAACTATTGAGGATGTTCATGTAGGACAGAACTGTTCAATAGAAGAAACTGCAAGTTATAGAACTCTATTCAAAGAGTTCCAAGAAGTTTTTTCGTGGACGTATGAAGAAATGTCTGGGATTGATCTGTCCATCATTGTACACAATATTAAAACTTATCCCATGGAAAGGCCAGTCTGACAAAAACTACGTCAAGTCCATCCTAGGAAGGTTGCGGCTATTAAAGCCATTGTGGAGAAAATTCAGAAAGAGGGGTTTATTTATCCCATACCACTAACAGAATGGGTGTCTAATATTGTCACTGTAGCTAAGAAGTAGGGTACTAGTAGGGTTTGTATCAATTTACGAAATTTAAATAAGGCTTGTCCCAAGGACAATTTGCATATTACACACATCGATCAAATCATTGATAAATGTACTAGGAGGGTCATTTTTTTCTTTTATAGATGGCTTGTCTGGCTACAATCAGATAGAAATTATGCCTACTAATCAGCATAAAAAAACATTTATTTGTCCACGGGGAACCTTTGGATATTGGAAGTTACCCTTTGGTTTAAAAAATGTCGGAGCTACATTCCAACATACCATGTCCTATGCTTTTCACAATATTAAGCATATCGTGGAGCCGTATCTAGATGATCTCCCTACTCATTCACAACAATGGGAGGACTACCCAGGGCATCTTAGGGATATCTTCCTTAGGTGTCGTCATTATAATATTTGGCTTAATCCACACAAATTTGTCTTTTGTGTTGAGACTAGACATCTTCTTGGCTTTGTGGTTTCCAAATATGGCATCCAGATAGATCCTTTGAAAATTGATGCTATTTTGGCCTTACCTGGCCTGACTAATATCACTGAAATCCAAAGTTTGCAGGTTAAGAAAAAATTTCTTTGTTGTTCCATATGAAACTTCACAAAAAAAATGCATGGCTATATGCGTCTCCTTAAAAAGGACACTACATTCTTTTGGGATGACCAAGCCCAACAAGCTTTTGATAATTTGAAACACTCTTTGACACATTCACCAGTGTTGCACCCCCCAAATTACTCAAAAGAATTTATGTTGTATGTTTCCACCTCCAAACTACTATTGGTATGGTTCTAGTGCAGGAAGATCCCAATGACCAAGAACACATGATTTTTTACCTAAGTAAGAGTCTTATTGACTCTGAAACCCGTTACTCACATGTGGAGAAGATAGATTTGGCTATGGTCATTGATGTGCAAAACTTTTGTTGTTGGGCCAGGAAAATTGCATAAAGAAGAATGAGACGTGCAAGCACAGAAGGAAAAGTGCGCACACGACAAGGGAAAAGCAGGTCAAGAAGGAAGCAAAGGGACCAACGTAGAAAGACAAAACATGCACATGACAGAGAAAGGCGGCACAGAGAAGAGGAAGCTGTGACAGGATAGCTGTGACAAGGAAATCACATCCAGAGTTGGTAGAAGAGGCAGGTAGAAGAGTTAATGCTGAGCGAGTGGAAGTCAAGGAATATTGTTGAAGGACGAATTGCTAGAAGATGGAAGGAAAGTTTTGCAGCTAGTTATGATTGGTACAGAGGACTGAAGGATGTTTTTTGCAGCCAGTTAAGGTTGGGGTTAATGCATGCAGGACTTTTGTAGCTAGGTATGGGTTTCCATTTAATGTAACATAGATATTTTGTAGCTACCTAAGTCTGTAATAACTGAGTAGTACTCGCTCGAGCCTACGTGGTCTTGTAAACATTATAAATAGAAGGAACCGGCTCTATATAAGGGTTAGATAATATTGGTTCAGTTGGTAGTTAGTAGACGATATAGGGATGGATTCAGTTAGATCTAGTAGTTGAATTAGATAAGAGTCTAGTAGAAGTAGAAGGCTGTTGAGCCGTGGATATTGCAGCTGTGTGTGCAGACCGCTACTAAAGTAGAAAATTTGATTTAGGTTGTGTGCGGATTAGTAGGAGCAAATAGAAGCAATAAACCGGAGAGCATGAGAGAAAGAATATTGAGTCAGAAATGCACATCTTAAGAACAATCTGCAAGTTGTAGGCTGCAAGGTGCTACCTACATTTCTCATGCCATATGAAGGGAACCTTGGTGGTTTTTCTCAGATGGGTTTCCATGTTATTTCTTGTGTCAAATGATTGACTGATGTTGAATGTTTATGTGAATTTTAAGTAGTTTCTTACTGTATATTGATGAGGTACTCTTGAATGTATGATGTGATCTTATTAATTAGTGAATGAATGAATGTTTAAAGCATTAGTGGAATGTTATGTATGAGTTCATGGTTAAAATGATAAGTTAAAGTACAATTCATGCACTGTTTGTCAAGTGTAAGGAATTGTCTGCATCGCATAATTGTGCTAGTCATTAAGGTTTAAAGACATTGCCGTGTCACGCAATTGACCTATGGCATGTGCTGCATCGACGACGCAGGGTGAAAGACTCCATCCTATCATCTTTGTTGAGCTCCTTGGTCACGTGCCAAGGGACTATAATCCATTTCCAACTATAGAAACATGGTTCTGGAAGTTACCCATTAAGATATATTGGGTGATACTATGCGTACCTCATGGGCATTGCCGATTGAGCTTGCTTTGTCGAGTCGATTTCTTGTGGTGTCTTGTTGGTATTGTGGTTTTGTTGAACCACGGGTTGAGGAAAAAAGAGAAAGATGCCAACAAATGGTTCCTTTGTTGGGATCATTAACCATTTGAGTCAAGGGAAATGCTGTGGCATTCGACAAAGAATGAGGTAGAAGACTGGATGGAGTCTAAGACACTAGCATTTGCACAAGAGGAGAGCAAAGGATCATGGTTGAGCACATAAAAGTGGGTGGATGAGTATATATATTATAATATTCACGAGATCTTCTTTGCATAGTTCCCCATTATATTGAACGAGTGGCTGTCAATTTTGGCAAGGAGGCATACAAACTTCTAGAGAAGAGAAGCTGTCGAATAGAGTGATCAGTTGGTGCATGAAGTAACCAGTGTAAGTAAGACCATCTCTAGAGCTGTTTATTTTTGGGTTGACAGTATTTTGCAAGGATATATTATTGAGTTTGTATTAGAGGCTATAACCTCATATAATGAGGCCGAAAGAAATTTTTCCAAGAACACCAAAGGAGATATATGTTATCTATTAGTACATGGATCAAGATGCTCATTTATGAGAAGGGTATCTTGCAGTTGAGTAGTTGATTTGCATACACTGGAGGAAGGCTATGTCACAGATGACCTACCAAGAAAATGGGAAATGGTGAGTTGAGATGTTCCTAGGAAGTATAGAACCTGAGCTAGAAGCTAGATTACTAAGGAGTGGAAGGAGATTCATATAGGGGAAAAGAAGAAAGACAGAGGAAGGTTGACGAGCTCCTAGTTTGTTTTAGGAGAGTGAACATGAACTTCATTCGTAGGTAGATGAAGGGTCTTGCGATGAAGAGGAGGACTATAGCCTGACATCGAAAGGAGAAGAAGACTCTCAAGAGACTATCGAGTCACCAAGGTCTGTACACCACTATATCACACTTGGAGTATCGCCAGAGGCAAGGTCTAGAGCCTCATCTCCCAAAAGAGTTGTTAATACTGGTATTTCTAGTACTACGAATAGCACGCAGGAAAATACACCTCCATTAGATCAGTCATCAGACAACACCAACACCAATGAAATGGCTGGGGAAGATATTCGGTTAACTACATTAAATGGTAATGGAGCAGAAGATCCAAAGCAACATTGGTTCATCTATTAAGCTATTTGGATGGTTTTCTTAGTTCATAATATGGAATTGAAGAAAGCGCAGATGATCACGACTCTAAGGGGTCATGCGCTTGACTGGTTTATGAATTTCTATGTAGTTCCGCCAAGAACACTGCAGAAGACCCTTGATGAGATACGAGCTGCAATGATCTTTGAGTTTAGAAAATCTAAATCAGAGTTGCATTGTATCACTGAGATCAACAAAATAAAACAAGCATTGGCGGAGTCAGTATGGGACTTTGACCAACGGTTCAAGACTTTGATGGCCAAGGTAAGCTTCCAGATGTCAGATGTCTAACATAAGGAGTGGTTTGTTGCTGCACTACTACCACACATCTGACGCCCATTGATGCACAAAAATATTGAGTCACAGATAGAAGCACTGGAGATTGCAATGAAGCTATAGGCCTTGCCGATCAACGATGGTGCCATAGGGATGGTTCAGATTTGGTCGCAGTTGGATAATCTAATGATACAGTTGTAGGAAATCAAGAAGGGTAAGGAAGCCCATGAATAATTATGGTGCATGAAATGTAGAACGAACGACCATACTAAGGATAGTTGTACGACCTTCATGAACTATATGACATCGGGTTCACCAAACTCATCGAGTTCCCATGGATTACCCTGGTGTCACATATGCCAATCTAGAGGACATCACAACGAGGAATGTATATATCTCCAAAAAATTTTAAGTACCCCAAAAAACCTCTTATGTAGGTTTTGTAAATCAGTAGGGCATGAAGAGAAGGATTGCAGAGCATACCAGCTCCTGAAGGTAAAGACGGTTCACACATACTTGATGAAGAATGAGTGGTAGGATCAGGCTGAACCAGCGCAAGCATCATATTAGACTATTTAGTTCCCACCCAATCAGTATTAGAACTAGTATCAGCCTCGATACGCATTGCAACAACCATACGCGCAACAAAATCACTATCAGCCACAATATCATTAGAACCAGTATTCCCCATAGCAACCACACCCTCAAGGAAGGCGTGGTGGAAACTTCAGAGGTAGAGGAGGAGGAGGAGGATTTAGTAGAGGAAGAGGTCAGGTTACATGCTATAACTATGGACAACCAGGTCACTATGCTAGAGATTTCCTGGAACCTGCAAAGACATGTTCATACTATAAGGAGCAGGACCATAATGTTGAGAAATGCCCTTAGTTGATTGCAAAGTGGTAGGATAAGACAATCATAGGTCCTAATATTGTGCAAAATCCAAATCCAAACCCAAATCCTAACTTGAACATTCAAATGATTGTTGTTGAACCAAGAAATCCGAAGGTCACTGTCATAACACGAGGAGGTGTTGCGACCGGAGCTAATCAAGAAACCCCATTGGAACAATTGCAGCCACATGTACGACTCGTAACATAGAAGAATATGCCATTCGATGTCCAGAAACATAAGAAAGTATTCATGGATGTGTGACCATATTTTTTGGATCCAGAAGAACCATAAACATTAGAAGAAGCCAGGGAGACGCCTAAATGATTTCAACAGATATTTCAGAAGAAGCCTCCAGAAAATTTTAGTCAGCTCAAGTCATTTCTATCAAGTTGCTTAGTGTTAATTCAAGACAAACATGATATCCTAGAACTACAAGAACTGATAAAAGAAACAATAGTAGAGCCACAGCCCGAAAAAAGAGTTAACCAGGTCAACAAGAAATTCAAAACTGGGTGCGAGTTAAGAATGATTGCGCAGATAGGTGACTACAACATGGATTACATCATCTTAGACCCGGGGTCTGATGTCAATATTTTGATGCGACAAACTTGGGAAAGTATGGGCAAGCCATGTTTGGACTGGTCCCCTTTCCAGTTGTGACTTGCAAATCAAGCAAAGGTTCTCCCAATTGGTAGATTGAGTCAAGTCCCTGTCAACATTGAAGGGTTGCACACGTTTTGTGGACTTTGAAGTCATTAACATTGTTGATGGCATGAATCCATATCCCAAATTGCTAGGAATATATTGGGACATAGAAAAGAAAACTAGTATAAACTTAAAGAAAATGATCCTCTCATTCGATGATAATGAGATGAGAGTGGTGTCGCCCATTGATCCATTGGAAGGACATAGATATGTTGAGCCTATCTACAATGACAGACAAGGTGACTATCTCGACCAAAACTACAATGCCACTTCCATGCAAGAAGACTATATCAATCCGACAGCAGATGGAAACCTGAGCTGGAAGAGTGCTAGTTCATGCACATCTGACTCAGGGGAGGCCTTTGAGAATTAGAAAAATAGACTGCATGAGTTCTCTATGAGGAGGTGTGCAAGAGTTACAAGGTCTATGCGATGGGTGGAGATCGAGTTAAGAGAGATACCCACCTATGAGGGTTTACCTAACCCTATGATATTCTTAACTGAGTTTATAGGAATTGTAATAGAACCACAATGCTTCTCTACGCTAGATCACATGCTAAAAGCTACACCCGCTAGATGGTGGGGTGCACACAAGAATTCCATAACTGATTGGCCACAGTGCAGAAGATTGATGCAAGTCTGATTCAGTGAAGAGGTCACCCTTGTGAATCACAACTATTCAAGACTGGCAAACCCTGTTGAAATCTTAACCATTGTCGCACGGTATATGTAGAGTACCCGTGACAGGAATGGGTCTATCATTTCATACATACATTGGAAATGACACCTAGAACTTGGTATCCATCTATGGAATTGTGACAAGGATCCCTATATTGGGAGGGGATTGCTAAGTAGTTTGCACACACATTTGAATTTGCTGATAAGAAACCCACAGTTGATGCTGTGCTTCAAACGATAAAGATGAATATATTTGCTAAAATCCCTGTTGAAGAGGCCAATTCTCACCAGTGCAGTGCAACCATTCAGAAATGGATGGCTTGCTACAATATGGATGGAGACCCAAATTATGATCCGACTAACATAAACATACCAGAATTAGAGGGCACCCGCGTAGTAGAAGGAAGTGGTATTTTAAGCAACTAGTTCCTCAAGCCATTGAAAATAAAGAAAGTAAACATTGGGTCGCCAAAAAACCTAAAGTTCATCAATATCGGAGATTATTGGGATGAAAAGACAGTCACAAAGATCATAGACTTGATGCATGAGTACCAGGAACTATTCCTGACCAACTTTTCGGAGATGAAGGGGATAGTAGGATATCTAGGGGAGATGAAAAGATCCCTGCAACAAGATGCTAAACCGAGTAAGCAGCGACCCTATAGGTTGAGTCCAAGGTATAAAGAAAAGGTAAAAGCAGAATTGGATCGCATGCTTGAACCAGAAATCATTGAACATGTTGAGGAATTAGAATGGATCATCCCTATAGTAATCTAGGATAAGAATAAAATAGGTGAAGTCAGAATCTATGTCGACCCGAAGAAGCTAAATGATGCATGCTTACATGATGTATTACCAACACCATTTACAGATGAATTTCTTAAAAGTTTCAGAGGGAAAGAAATGTACTCATTCACTGATGGCTTCTATGGTTATCATCAAGTCATACATAGGAAGGAGGATCGCCACAAAATGACCTTCGTCACCAAATGGGGATGCTACCAGTATACGGTAATGCCCTTTGGACTCAAGAATGCACCTGCTATTTTTTCTAGAATAGTAGTAAATTTCTTGAGGTCTACTTTGATGATTGGACTATGTTTGGTCTAGTAAGAGACCATATTGAGAGTTTGCGCATGATGTTGGGCCATTGTCTCCAGTATCATATTGCGCTCAATTCCAAGAAATGTATATTTTGTGCACCATTTGTTGTTCTGTTGGTTCACGTCGTAGGTCATGGTGGTATTTTGGTCAACCCAAAAAAAGTTGCGATTATCCTTGACTTACCACCACCTACCTCAGTCACACAACTAAGATCATTTCTAGGACACACAAGCTACTACAGGAATTTCATCATAGGATATGCAGAGATCACCGCACCTATGGAGAAATTATTGAAAAAGGATGCAAAATTTTAGTGGACACCGACTTGCTAGGAAAGCTTGGAAAAATTAAAGAACAAGATTGCCACTGTGTCAATACTTATGTTCCCTGACTGGAAGAAGGAATTCCATATTCATGTCGACGTGTTTTCTGTCGCGCTTGGCATGGTATTGACATAAACAGGAGAGGGTGCACTAGGGCACCCTATTTATTTTTCAAGCATAAAACTATCAACAACAGAAAAGAACTACACGATGACAGAAAGAGAAGGCCTCACTATGGTCTATGCACTTCAAAATTTCAGACACTATTTGTTGGGTGGGAATTTTCAGATGTACACTGATCATTCATCGTTGAAAAACCTATTCAAAAAGTCAGTGTTGGGGGGGAATATCTATAGATGGCTTCTCCTCTTTCAAGAATTTGATTTTGAGGTCATTTTCAAACTTGATCGACTGAATGTTAGGCCAAACCACCTATCAAGGATAGAAAGTGGTGAAGAGCCAACCATCCTGGAAGAGAATTTTCCTAACGTGCAAATATTTGAGATCCACATGATGGATGATCAGAACCATGAGTTTAATGCAATCATTCACTTTTTGAGCACAAGATATGCACCTGAAGGAATGCCAACTAATTAGAAGAAACATTTGGTTGTCAAAGATTTTGATTATACATTAATTTTAGGACATCTGTACAAATTGGGCATGGATGAAATACTGCACCGCTATGATTTTTATTATGAACGACCTTGGGTAATGAGCGAAGCACATGATGGTGTTGTAGGAGGAAACTATGCGGGAAAAGCAACCGTGCATAAGATATTGCAGGCAGGACTATGGTGGCTATCGACACACATGGATGCTAAAAGCTTATGTAGGCGCTGTGATATTTTCCAGAGAACAGGAAAATCGTCACACTGCGACGAGATGCTGCTTGCACTGCAGATAAATCATCAAGCATTTGAAAAGTGGGAAGTTGATTTTGTTGGACCGATCGGTCCACCAGGGAAGATAATGGGCACACACTACATTATCACTACGACAGACTATTTAACCAGATGGGATGAAACTGCGCCTGTTAAAGATTGTACCGCTGTAACTGTGGAAAAGTTTCTGTTTGAAAACGTAGTCGCCAGATTTGGCTTTCCCAAAATACTACTATGTGATCAAGGTACACATTTTGTTAACAAAATGATTACTGATTTGACTCTAGAGTTTTAGGTCCAACATAAGAAGACGACACCCTATCATCCTCAGGAAAATGGAATGGTCAAAGCTTTCAACAAGATTCTGTAGAATGCATTGACCAAGGTATACAATGTGCACTGAGATGAATGGGATTAGAAAGTCTGAGCTGTGCTATGTGCATATCGCACAACTTGAAATAAATTGATAGGGAACACCCCATTCAGACTAGTATATGGACAGGAAGCTGTTGTGCCAATGGAGTATATTGTGTTGATCCTATGGATTGTGGCACTGATGAAGATGACCGATCGGGATGCTATCAAATAGAGGTTGACACAACTCATTCAAATGGAAGAGGAATGCTTCATCACAGGATTTCATCAAACAGTTGAGAAGCAGCGAAAGAAAGCATGCATGATCGCCATATATTGATTAAACCATTCAAAGTCGGAGGACTTGTGTCATTGTATGACAAATTTTTTTTCAAACATCCAGGCAAGTTGAAAACACATTGGCTAGGGCCATACAAAATCGTGCATATCACTGATGCCGGCGTAGTAAAATTATAGAAATTGGATGGTACGTATGTCGCGGGTATGGTGAACGACAGTCACCTGAAACCATAATGTGATGGTCATAAAATCCCTAGCTAGAATCGCGCTGCACATTAAAAAAAAAAAGAAATAGGAAAAGTGAAAAGATGTAAAATTGTTCAGTCTCACGTCTGTGGCAGAACCAGCTGAAAGTGCTAGAAAAAGTGCACAACATAGGAAAAGATAGAAAGTGCTGGAAAAAGTGGAAATGACAGGATGGCCAACATTAAAGGGAAAATATCCAGTGAAGATTGAGGTGGTTATGACAGCGAAGTGTCATTAATTTGATGAGATACAAGGAGAATGACGACGTGATTTTTGGTCCCATCAGCCATCCTTGACATAACTTCCATAACTATTCTGACATGGACAACACAGTACTCAAGTTTCCAAGTTAATGAAGAAATGCGTTGGCCGAGAATCCCATGTGATCGATTAGACCTCGACCTCCAATCGCAAGATGACTGCAGGGCACATTGACATGTATAAATACAAGGATTTGACATCAAACAATATTTTACATAGACAAAGAGAACATAAGAGAACCAGATATGAGAGTTACAAATTTGAATCCTGTAATGCCACGAGAGACGCAAACCATTGTTATTGAGATTTCTAGTGCCAACGATTTATCCGACATAACTTTTGCATCAACATGCCCAATTGAGGAAGATATTTAATCACCTGAAGTACAAGAACCAGAACTCAACCCGATGGCATGGATGACAAAGCAGCTTGTTCGTCCTTATGGCCCTGTTTGAACTCCGGGTTCGGGCGCGGTGTTTAACCCTATTCAAAATCCACCAACTGCACCTGCATGACCTATCATGGATTAGATGTAGGTTGGGGAGAGAGCTCATAGAGAGCCATTTGGGCCACCACTGTCTATAAAATGCAAGGCCAAGGTCATTACAGACGACACTCCAAAAGTACCGATGGAGGAAGAAGTGGTCAAGGACGAGCTGATGGAGGACTCCCCACCCTGCAGAGACCCTCAAGCTGAGGAGAAAGATGAAAAATTTCTCCATTATATCCAATCAAGGAGAGATGAGACATAGCCAGTGGAGCTTCCCATGAAAGCCAATACATTCTTAGTAGCACCTTAGATCCCTAAGCGCGTGCCCCTGCTGCTGGACATAATGTCGAAGCTTTCCAAGTTGAATTTTGAGGATTTTGACACTCGAATACAGGATAGTTTGGAAAGAAAAAACTACATGGTCACAATTCAAACTGGGCCAAATGGACCCAAGGTTCTTAAACCAATGAAGTGGGTTGCTGGTGTCGACCATGCAAGATTGATGAACTTGCTGTTCATGCCACATTTTGGCCACAACCTACAAGTTAACACATATGTGAAACAAATATTAGTGTGTTTCCAGAAAGGGTGCCTATGGTTTGATCGACCATACCTGGTTGACGTCAAGCTTATCTCGTTGATGACAAGATTTCTAAAGTCAGGAGAAGACCACACACCATTTTTGCACCAGGGCAGGGATACCACTAAGATGAAAACAAAGTATAAGCTTCAATGTGTGGGTAGGGGATTCTTTATCCCCCTCATCGAAGACGCTGCCATGAGGTTCATCGCAAGGATCCTATCATGCAAGCTGTTGCACAGGATGCGACCATATGGATGCACCGCTGCAACGGTAGATATTGCAGAGAAATGCACACAAGGTGTGAATTTCAACTTGTTGTAGTTCTTATTGAATGAATTGGTAGACGATGCAGTGCAGGCCTAAGTGGAACCCAAGTAAAAATTTCACTACTCGTAGATGCTCATCCTAATCTCATTCACCTTAGAGTATAGCCCACCAGATTATATACAGATGGATGTCCCACTAACTTGCCATGGTGCAAAGTACCAAAACCTGTGGGAGGATAAGAAAAATAAGATCCTCCAGAAGGATAGTAACATCTAGTTTTTTTCTTCATGTCGATGCGTTGCGTGGTGTTATCAAGTGATCCCGCCGAGTCCATTATGGGATGGTGCACATGTATGACCCCTTCACAAATTTCTAGGCAGGTGCACATAATATGATCCTGGAACCAAGGAACGACCCGACCAAGAAAGCACACTAGAAAGGGTTCATGATCACTGATGTTGATGTGGACACCATTATCATGGAGTGGCCTGAGGAATGGTGCAACCCACTGGCAGAGATGCTTCCCGAAGAGAAAAAGCAACAAGATCCACTGGATAACCAAGGAGGAAATGCTGGCATAGGCAGTCATGCTGGAATTGGCCAAGGAAATGGTCAAGCAAACAATGGAGGTGACAATCAAGACAATGATGATAAAACAATGATGGTCTCTCCCATCGAAGTGATGAAGAGTAGACGCCTACTGAAGAGGAGAATCACAATTGCACAAAATAACAACAACAACAGTGTGTGCCACTGCATAAGAAAATAAAATCAGATAGAGCGGCCAACACAAGCACGTTGATAGAAGATGATGTTCAAGAACTAGTAGGCACTGTAGCTGAGGTTGCCAAGAAACACCTCGAGGTGCTGAACACACAGTAGGTAAACTTGGCTTGTCAAGTTGTTGAGCACCTGAATAATATTATAGATGCCATTATCTATGTCAAAACCATTGTTGAGGCCAAGAAATATGGCGTGAATCCCAGCATTCCACTTGTCACAGTAGAACTAGTGTCTCCAATTAAAGTACAAATCCATGGGCATGCAATAGAGACAGGAACAGGAACATGTGCATTTGATGATGTGGTCTAGGAGTTTTCCACATTGCAGATCGAATTCTACAAGATTTCACTGTGAGAATTCTATGAAATACAACAGGAAACCGTGACAGAAATAAGGCTGTGGGAGAACGTGGTTTCCTATTAGGAAACAAAACAACAAAGGAAGGTGAAGTAGCGCAAGGCCCTCCTGAAGGAGAAAGAGAAAGAAATTGAGGTGAGTGAGCAAATCCACACTGCATTAGCTGAAATCATTAAAAGCGTGATTGTAAAGTTCCCACCTGAAGAGGGATAGGAATATTAATATTCAACTGCTAAGGTTTCTCAACTGTTGTGGATTGCAGTAGAGCTGAAGAAGCAGGTCTAGGAGCTTCAGGCTAGGAAGGTACCAAGCACACCTCTTGAGGTGCTTAAGGAACATAACAGAGTAGTGTATAAATTTGATGGAAGGATAAGTGAAGGAGAAACACTCTGCACAAAGGTAGTTGAAGCCATTTCCATGATATGGGAATTGCTTCTGGAAGATGCAACTGCAGAAAAGATAAGGAAATATTTTTGCAAAGCTGAGGAGAAAATCGTTGCAGAAAAAGAAGAGATGAAGAAGCTTTCCTTTCAAGAGAAGGTTACCAAGATGAATGAGATCAAACAACTATAGTATGAAGTCCAATCTCTCCATGACCAAGAGCAGACTAGGAAGACGGAAGTGGAAGCACACTAGTCAAAAGCAACGCCACTCACATAACTTATTTAACCACTACAATAGAAAATTCAAACCATTACGCAATCAATGGAGGAAGTCCCATTGGAACATATTAGTTCCAACCGAGTGGAGTGGTTGGATGCATAGGAAGAAGAGGTAACAACGGAAGTTGATAGAGTGCAAAAAATGGTGAAGAAATTTTAGGACAAGGTTAGTCCTCCCACACAGCCTAAGCCTGCACCAAAAATATAAGTGGTTGGGAGGAACTACAATTTTGCAGCAAGAAATTTTGTGAAGACTTCCCTTTTTTCTTAGTGGCTTGAGACGAGCCACATGTAAGTGTTGGGTGCCTGTTGGGCCAGGAAAATTGCACAAAGAAGAATGAGACATGCAAGAAAGGAAGGAAAAGTGTGCGTGCAACAAGGGAAAAGAAGGTCATAAGGAAGCAAAGGTACTGGTGTAGAAAGACAAAACATGCACGCAATGGAGAAAGGAAGCACATAGAAAAGGAAGTTGCGATAGGATAGCTGGGACAAGGGAAACACATCCAGAGTTGGTAGAAGAGGAAGTTAGAAGAGTTAATTCTAAGCAGGCGGAATTCAAGGAATACTGCTGAAGGAAAAACTGCCAGAAGATGGAAGGACAGTTTTGTGGCTATTTATGACTAATATAGAGGACTGAAGGACGTTTTCCGCGGCTAGTTAAGGCTATGGTTAATGCACGAAGGAATTTTGCGGCTAGGTATGGGTTACCATTTAATGTAACAAAGATATTTTGTAGCTACCTAATTCTGTAATAACTGAGTAGTACTCAGTCGACCCTACGTGGTCTTGCAAACATTATAAATAGAAGGAACCCGCTCTATATAAGGGTTAGATAAGATTGGTTCAATTTGTAGTCAGTAGATGATATAGGGTTGGATTCATTTAGATCCAATAGTTGACTTAGATAAGATTCTAGTAGAAGTAGAAGGCTATTGAGCCGAGGATCTTGCAGCTGTGTGCGCAGATCGCTAGTAAAGTAGAAGAGTCTATCTATGCTGTGTGCGGATCAATGTGAGCAAGAAGATTGAGTCAAAAATACATATCTTAAGAACAATATGCAAGTTGCAGGTTGCAAGGTGCTACCTATATTTCTCATGCCATATGAAGAGCACCTTGGTGGTTTTTCCCTGATGGGTTTCCATGTTATTTCCTGTGTTGAATGATTGACTGATGTTGAATGTTTATGTGAATGTTAAGTGGTTTCTTACTGTATATTGATGAGGTAGTATTGAATGTATGACGCCATATTATTAATCAGTGAATGAATGCATGTTTAAAGCATTCCTGGAATGTTATGTATGAGTTCATGGTTAAAATGCTAAGTTAAAGTACAAGTCGCGCACTGTTTGTCAAGTGTAAGGAATTGGATGTGTCACACAGTTGTGCTATTCATTAAGGTTTAAAGACACTGTCATGTCACACAGCTAACCTATGACATGTACTATGCTGACGTCACAAGGTGAAAGACTCCATCCTATCGTCTTTGTAGAGTTCCTTGGAAGCGTTCCAAGGGACTATAATCCATCTCCAACTGCAGAAACATGGTTCTTGAAGTTACCCATTAAGATATCTCGGGTGCAACTGCACCTACCTCATGGGCGTTTCCAACTGATCTTTCTCTATTGGGCCGATGCCTTGTGGTGTCTTGTTGGTATTGTGTTTTTGTTGTTGAACCACTTGTCGAGACAAAAAGAGAAAGAGGCCAACATTCGTCACCACTTCTTACTATGCTCCACAATTGTTCTTGCAGATCAAAACCCCATGTATTACATTTTGAATCATCAAGTACTAGGGGGCTTGTATTCCTGTTGGATCATCATCTTACAGGAATTCAATCTTGAGTTCGCTAAGACTACTTCGAAGAAGTAGTTGGTTTTCGTAGAGTTAATGTGTGACCTTCCCTGTGCTCTGATGGAAGCTAAGCCCAATTATTCATTTTTGGATGAATTTTTTTTCTTGATCAACACAATAGACCCATGGTATGGATGTTTGATTATTTATCTCTATACCCTAAGATTTCAGATCAACATGTCCCATAATGGTCATCGTCGCATCTGTCACCATGTGAAGTATTATCTCATTTTAAATGATACATTGTATTGACATGGTATTGACTCCATTATTCGATGATGCCTTACACATGAAGAGGATGAACAAGTTTTGAATGACTGCCACTCTAGAGCATGTGGAGGCCATATTTTTGGGATGGAGACAACTTAAAAAATCCTCTGCGCTGGGCATTTTTGGCCCTCAATATTAAAATATTTTCATGAGGAAGTTAAGAAATTCCCACCCTATCAACTCTTTTATCCTAAAAGGTGCACCCACCCTGCTCCTTTACACCTTGTCATTATTGTTGGCCCTTTCACCAAATGAGGTATTGATTTCATGCATTGTAATCCTACCTCAGCTGGGGGGAATGGTTACATCATCGTAGCTGTTGATTACATTACAAAATGGTCTGAGGCAATGCCTACATATGCATAGGATGGAAAGACCGCCACCCTCATTTTGTTTAATCATGAGATAGCTAGGTTTTGAGTTCCGCAAGCCATAGTCACTGATTAGAGATCTCATTTCTGCAATCAGATGATGGCTGAGTTGAGTGCTAAGTTGGGTTTTCTCCATGAAAACTCAACTCTGTATTATTTGCAGGCTAATGGTAAATATGAGGCCATTAACAAAGTTTAGAAAAATATGCTGCGTAGGATGGTTGGAGATCAAAAATCCAACTTGCATTTGGCTCTTTTTTCTGCATTGTGGGCTTAAGTACTTCAGTTAAAACAACAACTGGTTTCACACCTTTTCAAATGGTTTATGGACTAGAATTTTTCCTTCCTATCGAATGTAAAATCTCGTCGCTCAAACTTGCAGTAGAAATTCTCCCGAACACTTCCGCTGAAAAACGATTTTTGTACTTGAAAAACCTTGATGAAAATAGAAGAGATGTTGCCTTGGTTAATGAGGCACACAAAAAATGCGTTAACGCTCAGTACGATAAGTATTTTCAATGTCATGTCTTTAACGAAGGTGACATGGTTACGACTTGCAAACATAGACATGACAAGATAGGAAAGGGGAAGTTTGAATCTATGTGGTATGGTCCCTTTATCATTAGTAAATTTTTAGATAAAGGGGC
Organism: Pseudotsuga menziesii; assembly: GCA_001517045.1. Taxonomy (NCBI): domain Eukaryota; kingdom Viridiplantae; phylum Streptophyta; class Pinopsida; order Pinales; family Pinaceae; genus Pseudotsuga; species Pseudotsuga menziesii. The sequence goes on from LPNX010040901.1 coordinate 49,004, forward strand.
CTATGATCTTGTATATTATGATGGGATAACTTTCGGGCAACCTCGCAATGGGTTGTACCTAAAGAGGTACTATGCTTGAAGTCATTTATCGGTGGTGTACATATGTATATTGCTTGAATTTTTGGTGTATTTTGGTGTTTCAATATGGTTTTGGTTTTTTGTCAATACTATTTATACCATGTTTTGGTTATGTAGATTGGATTCCTTTTTATTTTTTTGCTGATGGTGCTTGCTGTCATACCTTGAGCCTCGCTTCACCCGCTTGGGTGTTGTATTTCTTGGCATGTGAATTAGTCAGTTCAAGAGAGTTTTGTATTGGTCCGGCTACCAACAACATCGTCGAGTATCAAGCAGTGATAGTGTTATATCCTAAATAAATTAGTCTTAGATAGGTCAGACTCAGAGAATTTATTTTGTGTAGTAAGAAAGATTTCACAGCACATTATGAAATATTTTTGTGTTTAATAAAGTTTGGAACACCTTGTACTTTGTTTCTTTTCCCATAAAAAAATCAAAGCTTAGCATTAGAGGAAATTTGGGGTCTAAAATGGGACTTATAAGAAAACACGCCAACAATAAGTTCTTGTGAGTTGTTATTCAAGAACCAATAGAATTCCAATAAAATGAGTCAACCATAATGGTTGAATTGACATATTTGTCATAAAAAAACTACTTTTTTTGTTCGTATTTTCGACATATCTCTGTGTGTTTTTACTCAAATTTTGATTGGGTGTTGGATGTAGAATTTGATTCCTCATCCAATGAGTACCCACACTGCATACTTTTGATGGACCCTACTACCCCAAAAACAAGACATACTTGAAAAAATGTGATGATGACATCATTATCATGTTTTTTCATGTATTTCTTGTTTTTGGGGTAGCGGGGTCCATCAAAAGTATGCAGTGTGGGTACTCGTTGGATACGAAATCAAATTCTGCATCCAACGAGCTCTCCTGATTGAAATTTGAGTAAAAACACAGGGAGATATGTTGAAAATACGAACACAAAAAGTAGTTTTTTTCTTTTTTCCTCCAAAATTAATAAATATTATTTTATTATTTTAAACTATTATTTTATTATTTTATTATTTTCCTTAAGAGGCCCATTTTATACCTCAAATTTTCTCTAATGTTTTTGGTGGCTTAGGTGAACATCTCAAATGTTCATTAACCACTGAAAATGGAGCTTTCGGTAGCTTACAAACAGAATCCAGGGCTTCCAAGCCTATAGATACTTCAGCCAAAATCACTTATTCCAATGCTTTTGATTATGAGTTATGTCTTCTTCTCAGAGAAAGAAGATCTGCTTCTTTGTCACTCATGCAAGATGCTGCTCTTGCAGTTGAGTATAATATCATTGCATCTCAAAAGGTTAAGGGAAAAATGGACAGAAAGAAGCAATCCTCAGATCCTTTAGGGGCTTCTTCATTAGAGAATAAAATGGAGAAGATGGCAAAAATGTTGGAGATTTTAGCATCTGAAATGTATAGACTTAAAGATCGAGGGAAAATGCCTATGAGAGGTAAAGGGCCAACTGACTTTTCTCCTAGAAACCATAATTTTTTCGCTTACAAAAGAAATAACCCACCAGCTCAGATCCTTCAAAGGGATATGAATCAAGCTAAGGATCAAAGAATCAAAGCTCCTTTCCAAAATGCCGTGCTAGAAGAAGAAAAAGAGCTTATCCAGGAAGGAGGATACAAAGAAGACAACATCAATTGCATGGAATATGAAGTTGGCCTCTCCTTCTTGACACAAGGAGACTATGAGGAAGCCCTCATGAATGAGCGGATCACTGAAGAAGCCTTGTATCAGGAAGATGATCAAGGAGGTTACAATCTAAGGTACATAATTTTTTCTCCTATAAAGAAGACTCATGTCCCTACAAAGCAACCTACTCCTCCTGCTAAAAATATTGCTGCTCCTGCAAAGAAGAAGGTTGCTCCTCCCAAACAGTAGCAAAGGACATTACAACCATGCTTCTCTTGCAAATAATATAGCTTCTGCTCCAAAACAGCAGCAAAGGCCATTACAACCATCAACCCATGATCCTATTCATCTCAAAACTCCATCATAAGAGGTAAGAACTCCTGACAAGCTGTATTGTTCTTTCAAATTCCTAGGCCTCATAAAAGACCTTGTCATAAACCTCTTCCAATTACCTTCAAAAAGCATAGTGATGGAAATAGTAGTTGCTGACATCCCCCCTAAGTTTGGCCTCCTCTTGTCTCGCTCATGGAGTAAAAGGCTAGGTGGTGCCCTACAAATGGATCTTACATATGCTACAATCCCAATGTTTGGAGGAGAGACCATGAGACTCTACAGAGAAAATCAGCTTTCCTAAATCATCAGTAATGAAAAGAAATCTGTAAACCACCCCATCTATGCAGTAGACATAGACTTTGGGGCATGCATTCTGCAGATAGATGATTCCCAGCCAATACCCATGTAGCTTACAAAGCCCACCTATGAGCAACCTGAAGAAGCAACCACCTCTGTCTGGAGCATGTTTTTTGATGAGGAGCCAACTGATATTTTTCCAAATTTGTTTCAAGATCCAGTTACCGATAATCTCATACAAGAATCTTCATCCTTGTCATTAGAATTTTATCATGATGTTCCCATATTTGACAAATACAGTGATGAAGAAGAAGATTTTAAGGTTTGGAAAGTTTTGTCCACTTATGGAATTTCATCTAGTTCTACTTTTTAGCAGAGAGATGATAAAAAATGTGTGCAACCTGTGGTTGATGATGGTTATGAATTTGTAGATCAAAATCCCTGTGATATATCTTGCAAAGAAATTGCCAGCTGTAATAGTCCAGTGTATCATCATGAGGAATTGAAATTACAGAGATATGGTGAAAGCGAGAAGAAAGGTTCAGATTAGCAATTGATATTGCATTTTCCTTTGACACAAATTGAGCAGTCCACATTCAGCATTAGGACCACTGAATATGGCCATCAACAAAATCATCTCAGTCAGTTGGAACAAAAACAAGAAGAGGTATTTCCTTGTAAATTTGATGATCCTATTGCTGATTATTTGGATTCTATGAGAAACATAGATGTTAAAATATTTCCGTCAGATGAAAGTTGGTTTTATCATCTGTTCAAACCACTTTCCTATTTGATGTACATTCCATTATTTTTGGGGTCGAGATCAAGAATTTTGTCAGCAAGTCTGTTTCTAACATGGCTTCATTGGAAGCATGGGTTTACTTGATTAAGCATCAGTACGGTGGTTAGAGTAGGAATAGGTACGAAAATAATCTTTTAGTATAAGAAACTAGGTCATTTTCAGTTGTTTTCATGAATAAGCAAAGCCGGCTACAGGCAGATTGTAGGGGATCAATTATAAAAGACAAACAACTCCATGCCTAATGGAACACTAGAGGATAGGTTTGAATTTTTATTTTATAGGAAATAAATTTGGTATGGGGCTCTTCGGACCTCACAGGGAGGTTCCCATCCCCGAGTAGGAGCCATATTTTATCTCCTAAATAAATTAGTCTTAAACAGGTCAGACTCAGAGAATTTATTTTGTGTAGTAAGGAAGATTTCAGGGCACATTATGAAAGATTTTTGTGTTTAATAAAGTTGGAACACCTTGCACTCTATTTTTTTCCCATAAAAAAAATCAAAGTTTAGCTTTCTATGGCTTAAGAGAATATCTCGACTTTTCATTAGCCACCGAAAACAGAGCTTTCAGCAGCTTACAAACAGAATCCAGGGCTTCCAAGCCACCAAAATATGGTGTTTTTACTATGAAACATCATCTTTTTAAAAGGATGATTATGAGCAGTTGGAGAATTATTTTTCAAAACTCTCAGAGGTTTTTGTTACTAACATGTTAGAGAACAATAACCTCTCTCATTTTTCCTACAAGTGTTTCATATTTGGAGAATAAAATCCATATTTGAGCCCTAATTTTTGGATCTCAGAATTTCCCTGTTTGACACATGTTTTTGAAATACATATATTAGAAAAATGAAAATGAATTTCAAAAAAATGAGAGAGGTTTTTTCTCAAAACAAACCTATATACAAAAATCACTTTTAGTTTATACACAGGTATCACATATTTGGAGAAACAAATCCATCTCTAAGCCCCCGTTTTCAGCAGTTTAGCCCAATTTTTGGGGCAACAGATGACTTGTCAGTCCCTTAGGTGGCATTTTCGACCTCATCTATTAGTTCATGAAGATTTGATGCAGATGTTGAAGAGTTGGAAAATCAGGCTGTCCAAGTTGCAAACAAGGAATTCTATCCCTCAGCCTCAATCTCATGAGAAGCTGGAAACCCTAGCAGAAGTGACAATGAGCCTTTTTGGCCCAGAAGTAGCTTGTGATATTGCTTCCAACCCAAATCCTAGATAGGTTGTAGAGACATCAAAGGGACAAGACTAAAACCTCTAAAACAACAGGGTAAAGTGTAATAACATTTTTTGATTAAAATTTTAAAATAGAGCTTTCGGTGGCTTAGGCGAATGCCGCCGCTGTTCATTAGCCACTGAAAAGAGAGCTTTCGACAGCTTACAGACCCAGAATTTTGCTTTCTTAGCCACCGAAAGTGAAGAACGGTGTAGAAAGGCATAGTTCCACACATAACCGAATTTGGTTGAACCAAATACCTCATGGATGATTTATAAGGTTGAAAATTAATTAAAGGCACTAGTATTTTGGTTCTGTTTCAGTTTTGAAGGTGTCGACAAGGTGAATTAGGTCACAAACCATACCTACTCTGACAAAGTGTGACTTGTTTTCCAGATAGCAAGTCCAAGTTCTACTTCATTGTTCACTGCAGTTATTAAAGAGTTTAAGGAGTAAGAAAGTGTTGGAGTTAGGTAGATTAGCAGTTAAGTTAGGGTTTTGACCTAATTTTTGCAAAATAGTTATGTTTATCTATTTTTAGTAAATTCGATCCAATTTTTTAGGATCTGAAATAAATTTTGTAAAGGCTATAAATCCTGTGACTAATGTTGAAGATAAGGTTCGACTTCGGAGACTTTTTAGACACTTATTATATTCAAGATTTCCATGTTCTTCATCATTTAATATATGCTCTTTTGCAATTATATGTTCAAGTTCCATCTCTTTTACTGTTCTGTACTTGTGCTTGGATGTTTGATTCAGGTTTGTTCTTTTTGTATAATACCAGATAGATGTCATCCTATCTCTGTGTTGATGAGTTGAATTGTAAGTATCTTTCCTTGTTATGATTAGCTATTCATATGTGAGTTCCTTATATATGAATCTGCTAGCATAGTGAGTTCTTCATTTATTCATCTTTACTACAAACCCTCTGAACATTGATAGTTAGAAGCCTTGTCTATTTGATTAAGTATTATGCATGTCTTGAGTGTGTGAGGTCTTTTAGGTCATCTGACTTGATCCATTGAGAAAAGCATTAAAAATATTGAAGTTACTAGGCATCCTTGAGCTGCAACCTAGAGGAGTTTCCTGGAGAGCTAACAGATAGGTTTGTTGACTGAGGCTGCATATCGGGTCATTCATGACTTGGTAGTATTCATGGAATCATAGCTAGTGGTTTTTCATTTAAGCCATGTTTATACCTCAGAAACCCTACACTTCTTCATCTATTTCAAAGAGTGCGTCTATTAGAAAGGTCATTTGAATCAGTCACTTATGGTAACATTCCTAGGTCTTATAACACAGTTGCCGACTCATTGGAAAACTACATTTTAAACTAGTATATTTCTCATACATAACTATTGTAAAAAAAACATGGTTCATTGTAAAATAAATAAACCATAAAAGACACATAAAAACTCATGTAAATATCGTTTTCCATTTGAACACATATAAACACAGTAAATAAGTATGTATATATATATATATATATATATTATAATTTTACAAAATATGGTCACAAGACCTCGACCGAAGCACTATGGCTTTCATATATACAAAAATGGAAAAACCATTGAAGCTAGCTATATTTCAGTGTATACATCATGCAAAACGTCTAGTGGTGCTCATGATAGCACATGATATCCCTTTCTACCCTCTGTAGTAGGTGGCTGAATCGACCTGACACTCCAGTTGTGGTGTCTCTTGTACCTCCTAGGGAAGTTGTCAATAGAAGCATCTGGAATGTCCAGGGTTAACCAGTTGAGGTTATCCTCCAACTTGGTTAACTCATTGTTCCCTTTATGAATGAAGAAAGCCCCCGCTCGTCTATCAATCAGGGAAGAACCCCCAGGTTGTGCATCTCCAACATCTGCATGAAAACATTAGGTCTCATCATCATTCATAAAAATTATAAAACATGAAAATGAAAAAAATAATCAAAGTATTGAGTAGTCTTCTTACCAATATCGCCCCATTGGGAACCTGCCAGTAAAGGTAGATTAGTGTCCACCCTAAAGTTAGTGCCAGTGTACGCATAGTCCTCCACTATGAGAAGTTGGTCATCCAAACAATGGAAGAACACACTCCCATATTTTGAACTTGGCCCCACCACTCCCATTGCGAGCCATAATCTCTACCCACTGCAGCATGCAAGGGTCCTGTGCTCTCAACTCCATAAAGGTCATATGAGGTCTCAGAAGGGGAACCCTCTTGAAGAAGAAGGTTGCCAAGATGGTCCCTTGGCCAAACTGATTTAACCCCCCCTGCCGACACTTATTCAGTTGATCCTTGAACACACTCAGTAAATCCTTGACCTAGTTATAGACCATAGGTGCCATAGCCTCCAAGGAATAAAGCATATGGGATCAGGAATCCTGGTGAGCCCCTTGGCTCCTTCCAACCTGATACATGGTAAAAAGCACTGTCTGGAGAGGCAAATCCATCACCTCCTTGATGGGAATATTTATCCTAGAGATATGACTGCCTAGAAAACAATGGCAATCTATCAATTCTTGTGTCGTGAAGTCTCCTCCCCGAGGACCTGTTGGTGAGATGTGCTCACCTCTCCTAGATATTCCTGTAAGGAAGTAGATATTCTCTACCTCCACTATAAGATTGTGATCACCCACCTCAAAGTATTGCTACTCAAGATTCCACATCATCAATATTTACTCCAGCAGTCTCACATGAGACTTCATACTCAAGTCATGGAAAAACTTTAGGATCCCATAGCCCCGTAATGTAGCTATAGAAGTGACATCTGCCCCAGCTCTAGCATCATCATCCTCATGGTTTATTTCTTTCCACACCACCATTTTGACTGAGATGACCCCCCCAAAACCAAAATTAAAGTATTAGAACCCATAATAAACATTTAAAAATACTTCAAAAGAAATAATTTGGCCTGATCGTTCATCTCTTCGGTGCACTTTGAGGCACCGTTTCTATCTCCTTGAGACAGAGCGGTGGCACTGCCTTTTTAAGCATAAAAATCATGGGTTTTCACAAGAACCGCCTTTCCCTAAAAGGGGAGGAGCGTTACCCGGGATACGATTTTTACCCTTGGGTAAAAAAACCCCAAAACTCCATGAAATGTGCTTAGAAAGAAAAAATTCGACCATTAGAATGTTAAGGATAGTTGTAGCTCTTACCTAGAACAGATAGATCGAAAATTGAACGGGTAATGACTTTGAAATATTCACCATAAATCTGCACACAATTGCTCCAAGTAGCTCTCCAAACCTGGTAAATAGTAAAATGAAATGTTTTTACTATTCTTTTGGATTTTTATATGAGATATTTTATGGTTTTATGGATTTATTTTAATATTTTTAATTATTTCATTAAAAATGCCCTTTTCTATAGTCATGAAAAGTCAATTTTAATATTTTTTGGAAAGCTAATAGTCTTTTAAAATGTTTTTGCAAGGATGAAAGTAAAATAGTATTGACTATGGGTGAGTTTGTTTTTGACGTTTTCATACTTCCATAAAATGGAAAAAGTCATGGAGCTCTAATTTCGACATTTTGTTCGTGTTCTTTAAATCTAGTACCAAATTTCTGAGTCATTTTCGCTTATTTTCAGGCTCGTTAAACCCACTCATCATGGAAAGAAACTCTAATGGAGTCTTCTTTAAACTCTTTTCGGGCTCCTTAAATGTGATAATATTTTTGATTGAACTTGTCTTCTTCATAGTCATAAAAGTACTTGAAGAGTCGTCTTTTCGACGGTAGTTACCCCTTTTTCAATTTAGATTGACTAGTTATGAAAAAGGAGTGCTCCATCCAATCATGTCTGAAAGAGTTCTCTCGAGTATTATTTTATACTTTTTTGGGCCTTAGAGACTAAATTGTACAAAAAAGGACCCTATGGAGTCTTCTTCCATTTTCATTTAGACTCTCTAAACATGAATGATACTAAGTTTACTTTCAATGGACTCGTTAAACTAAACACTGAGAGACTGTAATGTCCCCGGTTTCGACCCCATTTGCATGATGTATATAATGTAATTAATCATGGTGAGGAGCTCAAGGCAAAAGCCCCACCATCGATTTGGTTGTGTATGTTTTGGCAATGGGGATAATTGCTGATGGTATGTCGTGCTATAAGGCACATTATAATTGGCATCATGTAAACACGCACATCAAATAAAACTAAAACCACAACCAGCTACGACAGTCCAACGTTGAATGAAAAGGGCATGTTTCTAAAGGATAAGGGGTGGGGGATGTCAAACCTTGGTTATGGGAAAAACCCATGTTTCACCACCTTTGTTGTTTGTCACCTTTTTGTCTCATCCAACCTTGTCAACCTCTTTAATGTTTGTTGGGTAGCTGAGGAGTAATGGATGCTGGTGGTTGAGGCAATTAATGCCTTTGGGAGTGGGGTGGCAGGACTGTCAGTCCTTTGCCCACCTTCCCACTCCACCCACGTCTGTCCATTCTTCTCCCTCACGCACTCTTCCCTGGCCGGTTCACTCTCGCATGGAGGTCGGCTCATATCCTCATGCATCTAGTCTTCACCTCCACCGCCATCTTCAGCGTGGTCTGTTTTTCCTGCTCGCGCGCAGAGGTCGTGGTCTGTTCTGCCTCACGCACATGAATTTTTGTGTGGATTTCCTCGCGCTGAGAGAGGATGAAATCATGGCTTTCACTCAGGATTTTTGAGTGCAAGAGCCATTTCCACACTCAGGGACTGTGTGTAAGTTTCCTTACTGAATTGCGGCCGTGCATTTGTTTCCTCTGTGTGATGCGGTTCGGTGCAAGTTGCACTCACGCACAGATTGTTTGGGTCATTTTCCCAGGTTGTGAGTCGTGCTCACTATTTGTGTTTTGGGGGCTGTTGTCTCCCCCATGTGTTTTGTTGGTTGTGGTGTCCAATTTCGTTTTGGACCACTGGGGATTGCCAATCCGTTGGATGTGTTCTCTTCTGTCCACGCTGGGAGTTGTTCTTCTCCTTTGTTGGGACTGTGTGAGTTGCCAGTCGTCACCTGGAGGAATTGAGGATGCTGTTGGCTAAGTTTTCCTTGTTTGGAACCATGGAATGTTGTTATCATTTCATTGTGTGTTTGTGGCTGCTGAGGTACCCTGGTTTGGGTTGCAGCTGAGTTGTTTTGGACACATTAGGGCCAAAACCAATTCTGAGTGGCCTTGTAGGCTGGAGTTGTGTCTCACCTTTCGTTTGGGGACCGTTCTCGGTTGTTTGCTTCTTCACAGGGCTATGAAGGGATTGTTATGCCGCGGGTATGCCATTGTTGGTCTTCGGGCTGTGCTGGCTTGGCTGATCTGTTGATGGCCTGATAAACCCAGCGGTGTTGGTTTGGCTGAGTGTGTCCCCTTAGCTATGTGCAAGCCTGCAATTGACCCTTATCCTTGGAGGAATCACGCCCAGCTTGGGGGTGGCAATGTGCTGAGAGATTGATGAGCACGCTGGCCTATGGTTGGGTGGAACGTTGTAGCGACGTAGTGGGTTGCGGGATTCTTCATCAAAAGATAAGTACTACTGATAATTCATCTCTGCAATGTATATCTACTGTATATGGAATTATGATGAACATGTTTATGCTGGAAATGTATGTGTGTTGCTTCCGCTGAATGTTGATTCATTTTGCATCTGTGTATGCTTGTAAGTTTTAATTCCAGCATTGATTTCTTTTGATTATGCTCATGGGGTAGTTTGCCCAGCTGTATTTGGTGTTTGTCGCGTCCTCTTTGCCGGTTTGAGGGTCGGGGATGTGACAAAATGGTATCAGAGCTCCTGGTTGCAACAATGGGCCTCTATGGGCCAAGAAGGAGTGACTAACAGAGGCAGGACTTCATTCTGCTCAGCAGAGATCAGAGTTTGACAGCAGCAAACTTCAAAAATCACCTAAGTGTTGACAGTTGGAACACTTAGTGGTTCAGACTTCCGACGTAGTGGAAGGATTAGTGGAAGGACTTCCACTGTGGTGGAAGGATTGGTGAAAGGATTTAGTGTTTGAACAGTCGGGACATCAGAAGGTTTAGTGGTTTTGACTTTCGATGTGGCGGAAGGTTTAGCGATTTTTGGTCCACCGTTGTGGCTGTGAAAAGGATTCAGTCGTTGATGCAGCAATGGAGCCGATTTCCGACGAAGGGAAATTTTGAAAAATTTTGGTCTAAGTATTAGACAGTCGGAAGAGAAAATGATTGAGTGTCCACCGTTGCGGATGCTGAACCATTAAGTCTTCCGATGCGAAAGGGGTTTCGACATTGTGGAAGAGAAGGCGAAGCGAACTTCCGCCGTTGCGGACGGCGAAGCGATTCCACGTCTGACTCGAAAGCCATCCGATCGCCGACACCGCAAGAAGGTTAGAAATTTGGATAAGTGTTGAATCATCAAAGCAGAAAGGGTTCTGACATCCACCGTTGTGGAAGCCAAAGCAATTTGGTTTTCGACGTAAAAAGGCTGCCGATGCCAACCCGGTTGTGCCGCCGATCAGAAGAAGGAAAGAGATCATGTTCAGCCGTTGCGGAAGAGAAAACGTTTCGGCTTCCGATGTGAAAAGATTCCGACAGCCGATGAGAGCCACCGTTGCAGAAGGGGAAAGCCTTCCGAGAGCTGATTCAGCGGGAGGAGTAACTGTTTGACAGCTGATACGTCGGAAGGTTGTGTGGAATGAGATCCGATCTTGCATAAAGACATTTTGGGATTTTTCAGTGGGATTTCCAGCTGATTTCGACTGCCTTCCAACAGGGTTTTCAAGCAGTTTTTCAGCGAATTTTCATGGGCTAGAAAATGAGAAGTGGCAGCGATCTTATGCACTAGATTGCGTGAAAACTAATGTTTTACAAAAAAAAAAAAAACGAGGGCGCTGCCCTCGACCCGCCCTGCAGTGGCCGAAGCCACAAGGGGGCAAGCCCCATTGACCCCCTTCGTCCCCTGAGACAGTCATTCTTATGAAAAGGAAATTTTGTGTTTTGGGTAAATTAGTAAAACCCAAAATTCATAAAAGATGAATGGTGCATTGAAAATGAGATCGATGGCTAAAGCTAGCATTCCAGACCAAAGTGCAGTTGTGTGTGAAATGCCAAGGTTTGGTGAAAGCCCTCATTCTTGGAAGGGGTGTGGTTTTTTACACCCGAGATCGGAATGGAGCATATGGATAGGCGTTGGAAAGCTTATCCAGTGGGGAATCGGGGTAAGTCACCAAAATTTGAGCATGAAGCAACAAAGTGCTAATGATGGCCGCTATTGTCAAATGGACAAATATGGACAGTTGCATGCCCAGGGACAGCAAGGAGTGTGAAGTCAACCAGCTGTTGCATGGAAGAGTAGTTCCATGCAAGGATGAAAGACTTGAAAAGGGAAGTTTCCTTGAAACTCTACCTTGCTGATTATAACTACATTTCTTAAGTTTTATGCTTGAAATGCATGAGGATATGTGCTGCATGCATAGGATATTGCATGTTGGTAAGAATATTGGAAATTATATATTTATAATGAACCACTAATGATAATCATTGATTTGATGTTGGCATTAGTGGCAGAACCAACGATGACATGGACCCGAATGAATATGTTGCTGATGCTGAGGAATGAGACTAGCAACCCTATGGAGGAAGGGATAAGGCAACAAGCCCATGACAAAAGTTGGTGAGCAAATTCTACAATCTCCTACAAAGGACCAACCAAATTGGTTATGACAAGGGTGTAAGTACGACCCATGCAGGTAAGAGTTTGCTTATTACAAATTCCATGGAGTGGTAAAGGTAAGAGACCTCATACCATGTGGATGTTTGAATGTAGAAAGGTATCATGCCTATACATGCTGATGATCTTAATTACAGCAAAGCATCCTGTGTGAAGTAGACATGGTTAGGCCATGCATGGTATGTTGAATGAATAGTATTCTTGAATCAATGCAAGGTAGCATTGAATGGGTATGCATATGAAGGGTGTGCGTGACTGGTTGCATAAGTGTAGGTGCAATGTTGTGGCGCATTGCATGAATGCATAAAGATGAATGCATGTGATATTATGAATGACTAATAACTGAAATGGTGAATTGATGGTAATTCAGGAATCATTTCAGAGGTTGTTATGAATGCAGGATAGTCATGAGCAATTGGATGCTAGAAATGCTCTATGGAAGAGCAAGGTGGTTGATTATTTCAAACATGGCAGTGAGAGGTAAGATCCTGACCACTGCCAGAATCTACCTTGAGTATGCATAATAGATTGTTAAAATTTGAATTGTGAATTTCGATTTTAAGAGATTGCTAACAGCCACTAGCCACTATTGTCTTGCATAAGCTTGTGTTTGGTTGTTTGAGAGCTTATGTTTCAGGTAGATTATTCGGGCATGGCATTGGGAGGTAAGACCCTGACCAATGCCAGAATCTACCATGTGAAAGAGCTTGTTAGATTTGAATTATGAATTTGAAATTTGAGAAATTGCTGACAACTAATAGCCACTATTGGCTTGCACAAGATTGTGTTTGGTTGGTTGAAATTCATGTTTCCGGTATATTATTTCAAGCATGGCAGTGAGAGGTAAGACCCTGACCAATGCCAGAATCTACCATTTATGAGAAGAAGTATCATGGTTGTGAAAATTAGTTGGTACGGGTTGTTAAATTCGAATTGTGGATTTCGGATTTAAGAGGTACTAACAACTACTACTACATTGTTGGCTTGTATGGGATTGTGTCAGGAGGGAAACATGGTAAGTGGGTAATCATGTTATGATAGTAAGCATAAAATTATAATGGGCATAGTAGTGCTGCTTACAAGAGACCCACAATTGAGCAAGTCAATTTCCATAGTAAATAGAAATGCAAATTCTTATTGAATTTGATTGCTAATGTCATTGCTTGGTTATGGAATGATCAATTTGGATTGTAGTATCAGGTAATGATTGACTATTTGGCTATTTGATGAATGTGTCAGGAGTACACACTGTAGGAAGACCATGTGTGATGGCCTACAGAAGCCAAACTTCATGGGAAGGTTTTCCCTTATCTTGGAAATGGGTTTCGGGTGAAACACCATTGGACATTTAAAAAAAAAAGTCTCATCTGCACTGCATGTTTGGTGATAACATGAGTGAGATGGTATGGATTATGTCAGTGAGTTAGGTGCGGATATGAAATGTAAAAAGGAAGCAGGGATGGGGGCTTGGTTTGCTTAAGCCTGGTGATTGGAAACCACACAGACAAAGCTAGAGGGTTGACTTTCTTCTCCACAACCCCGAGATAGCACTGGAAAGGGAATGCAGGGCCTGAGGGACTGTGTAGTAGAGAAGGGACTAATTCCTTGTGTTGGGTGTGTGTGGGTGTCTTAGAAGTCAGGCTAGTTCTGGTGTAGGTGTTCCTAGCTCTGCAGTGAGCTCACCAGCTTAGCGTTCAGCCTTTCCCAACTCCTTGACGGTGCCTAACAGATACAAAGGCATACTGCGACGACAAATGGATAAGTGTTATGTAACCCTTGCTATGAATATGCATGTTTAATTATTAAATTCCATATGCAGAACATGTTTTGATTTATTTCCATGATGAACGATTGCTTGAGTATGGATAGGGCCTACATGGCACACACTGGAAGAGAGTGCACACTTTTTCGATGTCGAGTCATGAAGGGGTTTTCAATATTAATTACACTCTGGGGAGTGGACGAACTCCTGGTGTCTCAATACTTGATAGTGAATGATATGAAATGTGATTACAGTTTTGAAGCAATGACGCTGATGAGTTTGCTTGTATGGCTGGTGTTGCTTGTGTGGACAGGTAAAGGTAAAGGTAAAGGTAAAATGGTAAATGGTTGTTGTGAGGGGTTGCGGAGTAAGGGTTATTGTGGATATAAGTTTATGTTGGGCTGTGATATGCCTGAGGATCCATAGTAGATCCTAAACCTGGAAATGGTCATGATAAAGTTCCAGGCCCAGTTGACATGGTTATGTACTGGCTAGACATTAATTATTTGATGTTGTGGAGCAACCGACGTGCTGACCTAACATCTAAGTCCATAGGTGATCCCAAGGCTTGCAAAGCGAAGCAGGATCCTATGGACAAACGAGGAAACTCACAATACAGATACGCATTGGATTATTTTGCTTATGACTAAACATGTGTATATGATTTGGTTATGATGTTTTATCTCTAGAACAAGATAAAACTGATGTAAATAAACTAAGCATGTGAATTTATTCAATGTTTGGATATAGGTATCGCTGGGAGCGAGGACCATGAGAGCATCCTAGAGATGCATGTGGACATGTGACTGTCCTGGAAAGCTCGGGTTGAGCGGTAATGAAAAAGGTGCTAGTAAGACGGGGGAGTCCTAGCAGCCGAGACAAACCATGTGGAGAGACTCCATGGTTTAGAGGTCTGGAATAGACCAAAGACACTAAGTGTCATGACCAAGAGAGATTGGTCCAGCATTCACGGTGAAAGTCAAAGAGGCTGAGAGCATAAAAAGCCACTGCGATGGTGTGGGTTCCAAGATGGAACTAAATAAAGAGGGGAAAAACTCTTACTGCTCTCTCTTGCCTTTTGATTACATATATATATATATATATGTTTATGCATTGTGAAAACAAAGGGTTGTTGAATGCATGTATGACTGAGAATGAAATGTGTGTATTTGCTTAAGTAAATTTGTGAATGATGGAATGGTTGATATCCTGCCCAAGAATGGACATGAATGAGCTCATGTGCCTATTGGGAAGGCATGAAAAATATGAAAGCCTCATTGATGAGACTTGGATTGTCATGCCAAATGGGGAAATTGATTGATTGACTTTAATGTCTATATTATGCTTGGTCTGATAGAATTTCAATGGTGCATTTCACAGGTGAGAAAAGTGAAACTAGGTGGTGCGCGTTGATTATGGAAGCAGATCAAAAGTTGTTGGACTTAGCTAGAAGTCTCCTTCAAGTAATTGCCAAGACACAAGATAACCTTGGGGAGATGCTCAAGATACAGAAAAGGCATAGTGAAATGAACCACCAGATTTTGCAAGACTCTATTGGTTTGCAAAGGGAGGTGAAAAGCCTTCTAGGAGCAATCGACAAAGGAAAGGAAGGTGGATCCACAAGGGGAAAATTTTCCAAGCGACCTGATAAGAAACGGTCCAGGCATGAAGACTCAAAGGAAATTGAGCAGGTAAAGAGGAAGTAGCCAGTGAAATGCTGGAGATGCGGAGGACATCATTTACGCCGGGACTTCCCAATGAGGGAACATGATGAAGGCAATGGCCACAAAGCTCCTAGACTTCGGGATCATCTGGAAGCTGAGAACCAGCAGGGGAAGTCCATGGAAGCCGAGAGGCTTGGTCGTGAATGTTCAAAGTAAATAATTGAACGTGGGACAAATCTGCAATTTTTGAAATTTTGATGTGCAATTATATATGTATTGTATATATATGTAATTAAACACCGAGGACGGTGTTATTCCAAGGGGGAGGGTAATGTAATGTCCCCGGTTTCGACCCCATTTGCATGATGTATATAATGTAATTAATTGTGGTGAGGAGCTCAAGGCAAAAGCCCCACCATCGATTTGGTTGTGTATGTTTCAACAATGGGGATAATTGTTGATGGTATGTCGTGCTATAAGGCACATTATAATTGTCATCATGTAAACATGTGTGCATCAAATAAAACTAAAACCACAACCAGCTACGGTAGTGCAACGTTGAATGAAAAGGGCATGGTTCCAAAGGATAAGGGGTGGGGGATGTCAAACCTTGG
>LPNX010040901.1:71280-117569 GCA_001517045.1 Pseudotsuga menziesii
TTATTTTTTAATATGTGTTTTTTTAACGTTTTTAATTGTTTTGCAGAGAATTTAGAACAAAAATAAAAGAAAATTACATCCTCCTTATACAAAGATAAGTGCGTCTTTATGCAATGATTGAGCGATGGGGAGAGAGGGTCAACCCTTTTAGTGGTCGCCCCTCTGAAAACAGACAAGCTTAATAATCTGGAATAGAGAAGAGCGTGTGAAATAAGTAATTTCTATGGTAAACTTGGCAGCTTGAAGCAAACACAACCTCCCCCAAGTGGAAGATGTGCCAGGTCCCACTGTGCAAAAATAAAAATCAAGAGGAAGGCGTAGCTGCGACAGCAGCTGCCTTCGACTTCAAAGACACATATTAACTTTATGGCATTATTTTATGTTCAACCTAAATTTTTTTTTTGTGTATTTTAATTATTGTTATTTATAGACATATTGATTATCTAAAAATTAAAATAAATTATGTTGATCTATAAATGTTAAAAACAAATTATACTAATCCCATACAAAAAGTGGGATAGGGATGTATTAAAATTTATTTATTTAAAAAATAACAATATGTTTTTATTTTATTCTAAGCTTGATTAGTTTATATATATATATATATATAAAGTCCAAAAAAATTTCGAATGTTTGTGGTTTGTTTTTTTAATATATATATATATATTACTTTTATTTCTTTTAATTATTTTATTTTAAAATTTTATATTACACACTAATAAAATACAAAGAATATGTATATTTATTTGATTGATACAAGGCATTTAAAGATAGATTTCTATGCTTATTGTGAAATTTTTTCCATAATATTTAGCCTTTAATAATATAACAATTATCTTTATCATTTATATGTTTTTTCATAATATCTACTCTCAGATTAGGTATACTTACCGTCACAGTATCGCATGATAAAGGTTCTAACAAATAATTTTGGCTTATAAATGAGTTAGAAGTAGAGTTCAAATCTCAAAATAGAGCTCTTACTCTTATAACCTAAACATGAGCGATCAACTCTAAACAAAAAATTATAATAAAAATCTAGCCCATTTTTTACTAAAACATTAGAGTTCATACTTGAATAGGACATCTCGTACCCTAATCCCTCATACTCAGCTTTCAACATATATTAGATCAATTAATTTAACAATTGAATAGAACTCTTGTTTTAAAAGAAACACTCTTTTAAACAAATCCATAGAATATTATAAATCAATGTGATCCCTCTTCTTAAATATTATAAATCAATGAATTGGATCTTTATAATATAATTGATTCTAGAAAGTGTAATGGGGGGCTATTGGGTCCTGAAGTCAAGGATACTACGCACACTGATGGGCATCAATGTTTGGCTTAGATCCCAGTTATAGAAAACAACTTCATTAAATATTATCATATAATTACATATCATCTTTTGTAAGTCCAAGGCATTACTATATGTATGTTACCTATTCTATGTTTCCATGTGCATATCTTTATCTTCTTCTCTTTTTCATAGGATACAAAGCAAGAAATAAATCCAGATAAAAACAAAGGATTGATCCTTCGACTAGCATTGAGAACTGGATATCTTACTTAATTGTTAGGTTGGTTGGATTGGGTTGATCCCCCCCCCCTTTAGGACATATATACACAAAGTAGATCAGATCATATCGAGCAAGCTTATTTAAGGCACTTACCTCTCTCCTAGAAAGCCTGTTTTGTTTTTTGTTTATTATCATGATCCTTGGATTATAGTTTTTACTATTTTCCAAATCTATTAGTCTCCTTTCAACCATTTCTCTTTTAAACAAATTTTTTTACAAAGCACATGTTGACTATTCCTGAAGGGTACATAACTTGAAGAGTAGAAAAAATCTATTGACATAGTCTGCAACTTCATTCAGATGAATCTGCCTTCAATTGTTGTACAAGATCTTCTCTAGATATGTGCAAGACTGACAAGGGTGCATGCCATAGCATTGCGTTTCATTGATAGAGGTGGATTGGTTGCTTTCTTGAGATTTCCTACTAGTTGCTTAGTTTTAGGGTTTGACAGTGTTTCCTCGACTATTGTTCGTCATATTCTTGAGGATCCTCATATGCTTCAAGAAGCTATGGAGTCAGAAATTCGACATAATCTTTGTAGCAGCTTTAAATTGAAATATAAGTGGAAGGGCGAGTCTTCGTACTTTTCTCTCAAACTTAGCTCCTGTTATCTCTAGAGATCCTGCTATTTTTATGCTTGTTGTTCAGTTACTAGAGCTCGTCGGATTGGTGCCTTCTCTACAGTGGGAGGTAGTATTGGCATCATTCCATAATTATCAGATCGATTATAACCTGAATTACTGTCTCTTTGATTGATTACGCCTTACATATCAATTTTTTTCCTTATCAAAGCGTAGTTTACTGGAGCTAGCGTGGATCACAGAGAGAATTAACAAACCTACAAAAGAGAGAATTCGACAAAGCTCAGGATATGATAGCATACCAACTGAAGGATTAAGCCCAATCACTGCCTCTGAGGTGATTTAAAGTTTTCTCATCAATTTTGTGTAGTTACATTAGTTCACTCTGGTAGATGGAGGAGACACTGCCCGGATTGGTTCTGGTATACATGTATTTAAAGCAATAAACCATGATATAGTAGCAGGTGAGCATGAATATTAATCTATTGCTCAGGTTCTTTAATACCACTAATGGTATTCATCCCCTTCGACTCAAATACTTTCTATCTGTATACTGAACTGGCACCATCATGTTTCCATTTGACAATGAAGGGCCCAATGCTCATCTTATGCCCAACTATTCCGACGGTCGAATATGAGTTGCTTCTTCTCCTGTCTATGTTTAGAGAACGAATCCCTAAATAATCGTAATGAATCCTCAACCTTTGAGGAAAATTACTAGGGTTCATTTAATATTGATTTCCACTTAATTAACAATGACCTGTTTCAGTAGTTTTCATATGAGAAAATCAAGTGAACGAGGATCGGTTTGATTTCTTGACTAATGTGAGGGAGATCATTGTATTGAGTAGGATTTCCCTCCTACGGTTATGTTTACTATTGTATACGATCCAATGTAGGAAAAGGAGATAGAAAGATATTAAATTTACGAATATGTTACAAATTCTATTGGCAGCAAAACAGTGTAGCTGGTGGAGCAGATTTCGATGAGGAGACAGGCAAAAAATCTTTATTTTGTGTTATGGGAAGAGGTAGGTTTCATGCATCGAGATTTGTTCGCTATTTTGTTGGCTGCAGTTAAGGATTTTAATGTGTTAACTTCGAGTTCTACCAAACTTCAATGATTTCAGCGTGAATCATCGTCATGTTAATCATCCAAAACCCTACAGTGCAGGAGATAAATCTCCTCTATCAGGTGGAGAAAGCAAGTATATATCCTACAGGAGTGCTATCACCCCGAATCGCTTCAGATCAGCTTAGAGAAATTCAAGGGCCGGTTTTGCAAAGATGCAATATTTTATTCTCAATTTTTAGTTGTTTTAATCGATTTTAGAGGTATGAGATTGGGCTCGAAGAAAAATACATGCACCATTCTAGGCAACAGATGATGAACAATAAACTTGCAACCGTCAAATCCAAGAAATCTTGTTGTGTATTTGTTTTGATTGTAGGTTTCGTATGAAGAGCTGTTTGTAGGTTGCGCATGAAGGGGTGAAAGGAGTTGTTTTATTTATTTTTTCTTATTTTTTCTTTTTAATATTAATACTAATGTTTAGATATTTGCATATGTATATTTATAGATTATAATGTTTATTATTTGTTTTTTTTAGTTTCATTTTTTATTTTATTATATATATATATATATATATACACACACACACTAATGTTTAATGTTTATAGTTGCATGTTTTCTTCCAGATCAAAAGGATCAATTTATTTTAAAGTTTTTATTTGCATGGCTTGTTGAATTATTTCTATTTTTTACTAAAATTAAAACTAGAAAATTAGTACTCGAAAACTAATTAGAATAATAAAACTTTTATTTTAATTTAATTTATTTTATTTTAATATATATATATATATATATATATATATATATATATATATATATCTATCTGGTTTTTAATTTTATTTTAAAGTATGCTTAGATTTAAAATATGCAAATTAAATATTTTAATTCTTAACAATATTAAAAACCGGTATTGATAAGGGGTGAAAATTTTACTTTATTTAGATTTATTATTTTTTTTATAATTTAAAATTTATAAACAAAGAAAAAAAACTAAAACTATTATTATATTTCTTATTTGTTTAATACTTTATTTATTATATTTAAAAAAAACTTAATTCTTAATGTATTTTTTTAGTTTTAAAATAACTAAAAAATTATTAAATGAAAAATAAAAATAAAAAGAGACAAAAAATTTTAAATTTGAAAGATTAAAATTACTTTTAATTCCTAACAAAATTAAAAATCAGTTGTAATTAAGACTAGTTAGAAATAAAAATTTAACAAATAGAAACATTAAAGTAAATTAAAAGAAAGCTAATTTTAAACTAATAAATAAAAACTAAAACCTACCTACTCTAATTGGAAATTAAAGATTATTTATATAAAATGAAATTTCCAATGTGACCATCTATCTAACAAAAGTAAACAAAGATTAAGATTTAATTTTGAAAAACTATCTAGAATATGGTGTAAAAATTAAATACTGAAAATGAAGATTAATAAAATAAAAGTGAAAACCATTTGTAGGACATTCTTCATGATTTTGATCACTCAAGATCCCTTCTTCATCCTTTTCACTCTCTAGTTTGAACAGGTGCTCCTCATTTGATATGCATAATTATTCAAATGTCAATTCTTCTTTTACTTTAGGAGGAGTAGTAAATCTTTTAGCTACTATTAAGATCTCCTCTTCTTGAGAAGAGGAGATCCCTGCTTCTACTAGGATCTGGGTGAGCTGCTCTAGGCTTATGCTCATCCTAAAATTATTTTACTAAAATCAAATTAAGTACTAGAAAAAAAGGAGTACATGACAAGCACAAAAATAGTAGCACAAAACGAGTGCAAAAACAGAAATAAAAAGATACACAAAAATATGTACAAAACAAAGAATGAATAGATATAAAGTTAGAAGCAAGTTAGTATGAAATAAAGGCATCCAAAAATGAAAACAATCCAAACTGTAAAAGAAAACTTGAATAAAAACAAACTTGCATTTGCAGAAAAAGAAAATACTTTGCAGAAAAATGAACACACTTGCGAAAACAAAGGAACAACAAGGCTTTGAGGCACCCCACTATAGTGGATGCATCTGGCTGTTACACCACGAAAATCCTAGAAATTCCATAGTGAATTCATCCTTGCATGTTACTATTTTCCCCTCCCCCTTGTTGTGTAATGTAAAAGTAATCTATCTATCTATATAAACTCTGATCCCTTTTAGCACCTGCTCGACAACAACACCAAAATGTTGGGAAAATATTAAACGATTTATAACATATATATCCAACGATTTAATTGTCAACCCAGAGAGAGCGTAAACTTGTGAGGTATATACAAAATATATGCAGAGGCAGAGTATTGCTAACCTATTCTACAATTGAAATTGAATCTAAGTGATGAAAACAAGAAATTATATGAAAGTAAATCTAATTGCAGAAAACATGAAATTGCATAAGTTAACTTGATAAAGAAAGAATGAAATTGCATGAAACAAACTGGTATAAAGCAATCAACATTAACTTGTGAGCTCACGGTAAATCTATACTAACGATTCATAATCAAAACATAACTGAAAATCCATATGAACAACTCATAAGAATGAAATTACTGAAAATCTATATTAACATGGAAGAGTACACGATTTGCATTAAAGCATAATCTCCATTACAATCAGAAATCCATTCTATGAATAACACTAAACTATTCTCTACTTCCAAACCACTAGAGAGATCTCTAACCAAAATGAGGAGAGATCCCTCCTATTTATACATGAATTCAAGATAACTAATCATAATTACAGATCCATTATTCTCTCAACTTATCCCTCAAAATCCTCAACAAATTTACAACTCATCCCTTCAAATCCTCAACAAATATACAACTCATCCCTTCAAATCCTCAACAAATATTTGATGAGATATTCTCTCCACATGTCCATAATCTTCTCCTTGAAGTTATCCCACATCTTGAGGATGAAATTCGAATTTGAGGGTAGGTGGTCACTTTTGAGCTTGTTAAAGTCTTCAAATACACCTGTAAGCATCACCAAACTCACCCAACTTTAAAGTATAATGAAAATATATTATTTTTCTCAATAATTAACCACAAATTCACTCAAAATAATAAAAAATAAATGATTTGGAAAGTGGTAATATAAACCCATATTTATTATGAAAGTGGTGAATATTAATGGTTTTATGGAAGGATGAGATAGGAATAAGGTGACAAATGGTATAGGAAAAATGAATAAAATGTGGTATTTTTGTGACTCAATAGTGATCTCCCTCTCACTTGTTAACGATTCTCATCAATGACCGCTAATCAAGTGGTTTCTACCATGTTCGGCATCAAAACATTGTAATCACATGGATATAATCATACTTTGTGGAAGATGAGATGAAGACCCTGGGTATTTTTTAACCGTTCATTACTTTCCCTAGGTTGTGATGGAGTATTTTGTATAGGTCATGTTCGTTCTCAAATTTTCATCCATTTGACATAGATATACATTGTATGTCTAGTAGCTATGTCCAAGTTTGTGTCTTCTTCACATGGATCTATGTTGTATTCTAGTAGCCATGTTATTTCATCTCTCTCATGGATCTTCCTTGTATTAATCTGCAGCCATGATGATGAGACATTTGTATATGAGTCAAAAGTATTGATCTATTGCAGAAGCCTGGTTGATGATAATCTCCAATCAAGCGATTTCTTACCTCGAAGTGATAAATTGCTCTTTCAAAGATATCACCTATAGTATCCCTATAGCCTCATGCTTTGGGGGGGCATTCTGTTACACATAAATCTCATCACCATCATGTGTCGAGGCCTAAATCATCAAACATTTCCCTGAATTCCCAAATTGTGAAGTTGGACATTGGACCAGACTCGTATTTTCCATATTTGAGTCCACCACCACCTTTGCCTTTAATGCAAAAAGGGTTACCCTCTTCATTAACGCCCATTTCTCTTGAAAATAAGTGGTTCCACCACCTATGCCCCTTAGTCAAAGAGAGGTTCCACCTTGGTAACGCTCTTTCTACATAGAGGAAAAGCTATGCTCAAGTTTAAAAGAGAAAAAGAGAAGATTCACAAAGCTTCTCGAAAGAAGGCTTCGTGGCACCCTCATCCCTACTCTTGTGGACCACCTAGACACAAGATCCCCCCTAGTAGGATCTCCCTTCCACCTCATCCACCATTTTCTCAACCATCCCTATCCTCCTAAGGCCTATAAAACCTGGCTCATTCCCCATGGTTGAGAAAGAGAAAAATTAGGCTGTTGCACTGAGGTTTTGGCCAAATCTAGGGTGCGCATAGAAGGAGGAAGTTGGAGCTTTTGAGGACAAGGCATGGCATGTGAAGGAGAATCACAATACTAAGGAAATGGTTGTAATATCTCTTCTTCAGTTTTAATGCAAAGATGGTTCCTTGCCCATAAAATGTATTATGTTGCAATCATTCATTTTGTTATTGGATTCCTTAGTCACTAATATAGAACTGTAGATTATGTTCTGGTACCTTAGATCTTGCTTGTTTGTTTGATGTGTTTGTGTAGGTACATCCATAGAGATTCGTCACCATAGGAGACAACTACATCACACTACAGAATAATCAAAGGACTCATTCCAGATATCTACAAGCTCTAGGGAAGTCTTCCATCCTTGTTATCACTCATTTGTTCTAGATCTGAACCATTTAGACATGGAGAAACAACTCTTGTCAATAAGAGGTGCTATTTTCTAGAAACGAGGATTGTGTGATTGAACCTTGTGTTTCTAAATGTGATATTGAGATCCCATCTTGACTTTCCTTGATCTCATTTATTTTTGTTGTAAGATGGTAGCTAAGAAATCAACTAATGAAATTAATGGAGCATGGGAAATGCAAAATTTCATATGGTTGAGTATGGGATTAGTTTACTTGAAGCATACATCATGTTCCTCATGGGGATTTGTTATCCATATTCCCCATTCCATTTTTGAAAAACCAGAGATCATTTTCCATCATGTTATGGATTCCCAATAGTGAAATTTGCAAAAATCACAACTTGCAAAGAACCCACATTTTCAAGTGCTAAAAAAACCCAGGAATTCACATGAGGAGAAAAATCCAGTGGGGAATCCATATATATATAAAGTAGGTCTAAATTGAGAGGATAGAAGCCCAAAAATTGATGGGAAATCCATATTTGGAATCCCGAAAGTGGAATTCCATCATTGATAGTCATGTTCCTAGAAATTGGAAAAATCTAACAGTGGACTGAAGCGGGAATTAGATCAGAGGTTGGAGATACTTAATAATCACTATGCGGGAAATGATATCTGAGGATTTAGTAACTTGGACCTTTCTATTCCCACTCTAAAGAGCACCGAAGGGAAGGGACTCTTGAGGGATTGTGTAGCAAAGAAGTGGACCTTCCTTCTGTTGGGTGTGGTAGGTAATGTGGGTGTCAAGGTTGTTTGAAGTCCAATTGATATGCGTATAGCTATGTGGCTGATATCACTAGCTTATCTATCTCCTTCCATGCCTCCCTACTTGCTTGAAAAATATAGTTGTGTGTTGGCTTAGCATGAGTATGTGTTTTATGGTTGTGAGTGTTCTTGAGTAGTTCCTCCTTAGCCTCCTTAGTGGATAGATAACCCGGCTCGGGGGTAGTCTCTCGGCTAAAATAATATAGGTTGGACATAGACCTATGGTTGGGTGGAACGTTGTTCTTCCATAGTCAGTTGCTTGAAAAACTTCAATTAAATATAAATGTTTACTATTTTTTATATTCAATTATAACTTCCCTCTTATGAATGGTTTCTTATTTATGTTGAATTGAATGTATGTGAATAGCATGAAAAAAAATTACTATTGTGCATGATTTTTTTGTTGTTCCTGTGATGAGCATGTTGGTATATGCATGTTGTGTGTGTGCATAGATAGAGTTAATTTGTTGTTTATTTTAATTAATCACTGCATGCATTTAAGTAGATGTATATTATTTTGTAATATGTCCTTGGGGGATAAATTGTAGCACCCCCTATATCGTTCATGTTCCCTCCAAGGCTGGATAGATGGGAGGGAACATGATAGAGTGGTACTAGAGATAAAGGTTGCAACACTAGGGCTTTTTGGGCTAGAATATACACCTACGGGAAGAAAATTAGAAATGAACAGGGAGTGTTGATAGATGTTTGGTAAGTTGTGGGTTAAATTATGACTAAAAATAAATGTCTTCAAATGTTTTATAGGATCACAACATTGCATAGATATCACTGTGAGCTTTCCAGGGATACCCATTTTTTTAAAAACAAACTTCAAACATGAAAGATATTGACATAAGAATTTGGAAGTAATATGGGCATGTTACTAACTTTTGACTTCTGACATCAGAATTGAAAGGTTGGGAGGTTCATATTGTTACTATTTGAACATTTTTGAAGTGTCGACACTGAAGTGCCGACATCAGGGTGTCGATAGTGGAATTCATGATCCATTCTGCCTAAGTGGCAGAGCGGTAGAATCCCATATCTAACTCTCATTGTACGTAAGGTAGTAGTTGGAGTAAAGAAGTTAGGGTAGTTCTATTTGGGAGTCATTTTTCACTTATGACTTTCGACTCCCAATGTATGGAAGAAAGTAGTTGGAGTTAAGAGGTAGGGAAGGATTTATAAAGGAGCTATTTTGCACTTCCAATTTATTACTTTCGATGTACGAAAGATAATAGTTAGATTCAAGAATTCAGAGATAGCTCATTATTGATCAATTATGCATTCCAATTTTTTTATTTTCAATCAGAAAGGTTGGAAGGGATTAAGAAAAGTTGAGATCGTCATGTCGGGTCTGAAAAAAAAAAGTAGAGCCTAAAATTATTTTTTTTCCAAATTGGTAGAAGTTTAACTTTGATCGGAGGAGACTTGATGCATTTGTACACCATTAAAAAAGGTAATAAAAGCACCAGTGATATGCTCGAGCCTGTCCTACTCCAATTTGACCAAAATTATGAACTAGTCATTTTCAAAGATCAGTGTCTTGAGGCCCGATGGGAGCTTGATTTGGGATAAAATTATTATGGCATGTTAATGAATCAAGAACACAGTTAACTATGGAATATTGGAGTCAAATTCCAAAGGGTGTTGAACCAAGGTGTGAAAGGAGGCCAAAAAACACTATTTTGAAACACTTTTGGGGGGTTTTAAAAGCTTGAAGGAGGTAAAAGAGACCCTAGATGTCGAAACCAGGAAAATTATTGAACTTGACATTTTCCCTAAGCACCAAAATAGATATTTTATGATGGAAAAACATTTTCCATAGATACTTGGTTTGTAAGATAACTAATTTTGGGTGAAAATTTGAAATTTATGGAAAATAATTTTCTGGTAGGTGATTGGAGGATCGGATCAAAGATACAAAATATGCCGAGTGGTTCTTGTTATATGGAATAAATTTTCCGGGTAGAAATTTTTTCCTAGTTATTTATATATTTATTTCTAGAAGTAGCTGAAGTTGGCCTCAGATACTAATTGCAATTGTGGGAAAAAGTGTAGAATTGGGAAAAATTGACATTTTTGAAGTAATGTAAATTCTATATTCGAAGTCAAAATGGAGTAGGAGGATAGGAATTGGAAATATTATCCATAGGAATCATGGTGCACAATCAGGATTTGAGTGAGGGATTCATAGGCCCTATATATTTCAGCAGAAAATTTCTTGTGACCTTGTTTTGACAAAAAATGCTAATTAAAGGCAATTTCCATAACTGCATAAATTGGGTGAAAAGAAAAGACTGCATTAGAACCCCATGAATTATTCCATGAGTCTATTTCTATTAAATAATATGGTTTTATGTTTTTACATGAATTCCTAATATGTCTAATAAATATTTTAATGATGCACAATGTTTGGAATGATTAAGCTTTGAATAGTTGTAGCAGGGGAAAGCATGCAGAGGGAAGGGGTTTCCAAAAGAAAATGGTGACCATGAATTATTCTCAGGACCCTTATGAACATGATGAGTATGTCATAGGAAATAATATGCAAGAGGAAAATGCTAAGACAAAATCCAATGGGAGAAGGGAGAAAAACACTCCTAATAATTTGGTTGAAACCATGATAAGTTTCAATGAAAGATTGATGAAGGATAAAAAATAATAGAACCAAATCAATGCCTCTATTTTGCAGAGACTCATTGATATGTCATAGAAGATAAAACTTGGGTACAATCCAATGAATGTGGGTCAATAAGGAAGAAATGGAGAGAGATACTCTAGAGGTCACTCCAGGAAGAGGACTCCAAGCCCAAGAAATCATTATGCGAGTAAAAATAATATCACACTCTCATCAAGATATTCTTGTAGCAAGTCATGTGACTCCATAGTTTCTAGAAGTATCCCAAGGAATACTTCCAATAGGTTTGAAGGAAGAAATGAATTCACAAGGATTGCACAAGGAGAATTTATAAAGGCAAGTGTTTTCCTTAGGGAAGTGTGTAAAGTATGGTTCACAATTTTTTAGGATTCTGGTCGCAGTGTGAACAAGGATGTGATAGAGAAAAGAAAGAATGGGTCAAATATGGAATTTTGGACAATTTTTGGGGAAACATTAAACATAAGGCATGATTTAGTTATAAAAGTTGTCCACTTATGGGTAGTGGGCATGGGATGTAAACTCAGCTGCTAGAGCCTATAAAAATGTAAAGGGGATTCTTGAGTAGGGTGATCTTAGTGAATGGTAGTCATGAGTTTATTTTTGGGAGGATATTGTGTAAGATTTGGTCAAGAGTAATTTCTTAGAGAATATGTAATTTTGTTTGTTGTAGTGAGAAAGGTGAATAAGAGTCATGAACGAAATGTAATGTCGATCCACAGGATGTGTCCGTGGACATAGTGTAATGGAGTTTTTATGAACACGTATGCAGGCTATTTCCGCAAACAAAAAGCATTCAAGACACAACTTATGCCAGAGGAAGAGCACTTTTGTCATTTTTTCCCATATCGGTTTCCATGTTAAATTTTTTTTGTCAATGATGTATGTTTATTTTATGTCTAAAGTTTTGTGATTTTGTTGTGACTAAGAATGCTTATGATGAAATGGAATACTAGTACTAAGAATGTAGTAGATGTGATTTAGATATATATGTTTTTATATATTGTTATTATCTATCGATGATTATTCCCTCATGTGCATGCTTGGGAATCCTATCGAGTTCTTCCATGGAGAGTTCCCCTTTTGTAACTGTAGAATCCTGGTTCCTATAGTCCCTATAGGTATATTGGGTGATAATTCACTTGCATCATAGGTTTTTTAGACGTGATTATGCTCTGTTAGGCCGGTTCCTTGGGTTTTGTTGGTCAGGATGAAGGTTGAACCGAGGTTAGTTGAAGGGAGCCAATAAAAGGTTTCATTTCCAGGACCAAGATCATTGTGAAGGGGACATTTTTTGGCACCCAACGAAGTTGGAGATCTAGGATTGGTTGGAATACAAAACTAGAGTATTTGAACAAGAAGAATGCAAGGTGTCGCAACTGACTCCAACAAAATGGTTAGAAAGGTATGTTTACTCAGGTATTCATGAAAAAATTCTTTAGTGAACTTCCTATTGTATTGTATGAATGGTTGGTGATGCTAGCAACTTAGAGAACAAATTTTCAAGGAAGAGAGCACAAAGAGTAGATTCCTTATCTAATCTGATGGTTGGAGAGTGTTAGTAATCCTATCTCTAGGGATGTAGAATTCTAGGTCTGTAGCATTTTTGAAGGATATATTACTGATATTGTTGTCGACACTATGAAATCATATAGTGAAATGGAGAGAGACTTATTCCAAGGACCTAAAGGTCAATATCTGAAATACCTAAAGTTTTGGATCAAAATGTTGGTTTGTGAAAACATAATCTTAAGGATGGAATCCAACGAGTAAATCATTATGAACAAATGACATGGGTAATAAAAAAGGAAGGAAGGACATGATGGACATCGTAAAATAATATGTTCCCAGTTGGTAGAGAGACCAATGAAGAGGGTGGTCACTTAAGGAGTGGACGAATATTCTTGTCGAGAAAAAGGAGAAGAACTGGGACATGAAGAGAGAGTTATAGTGCGACTACAAGAGGGGACTATGAGTTGGTTCCACAACTCGACGAAGAATCTTGTGATGAAGAGGAATAATATCATCTTGTTCGTAAAGATAAATAACATGCATCAGATCAATATCAAGCCCAAGACTATGACATACTCATAACTCCGCATACATCTCTAACATCATAGGTAAGACCCAAAAGTATTTCGAAGTGTTTTTTGTGAAATCAAAGTAATATTAATATCCAGTATAGTGGTCAGGGAGTTCTGACTGGTGGAACATTTAATTCAAATTCGTTAGTACCCCAAGTACAAAGGATGTATGGGAGTGACATAAAATTTCCTATATTCAATGCGAATGGGTTGGAAGACCCTTAGAAACATTGGTTCTTGTTTGTGATTGTCTGGAATGTGCGACAGGTCAAACACAAGGAAATAAAAAGATCCCATATGATCACAAAATTTAGAGGTCATTCTCTCAATTGGTACATAAAGTTTTCTATGGTTCATGTGGGAAACCCTCATTAGTCATTATATAAAATTCAGTATGGTCTAGTAGATGAATCCAAGAAGCCTAATTCCAAGTCGCAATGCATCACCGAGTTAAAGGAGATATAGCAAATGTCGAATGAGTCTATCTAGGATTTTGACCAGAGGTTCAAGACCGTAATAGCCAAGGTAAGTTTCCAAATGTTTGAAATCCAACACAAATAATGGTTCATTGTTTCTTTGTTACCAAATATCTGTGTTCCCTTAATGTAAGAACATATAGTATCCTAGAGCGAAGCTCTCAATATTTCTATGAAGTTGGAATCTTTTCCACTTGGAGAAACTGGTGTGAGAATGATGTAAATTTAGTCATAGCTAGATAATTTAACATTGAAAATACAAGACATCAAGAAATGAGAATTCCATGAGGAAATCTAGTGTACAAGATGCAAAATTGAAGGCCATCATAAGGATTCATGTCTAGAATTCTTGGATTATATTGAATTAAGAGTGTTGAATACATTAATTTCACAAGGGATCCCATGGTGTCAAGTTTTCCACATAAGAGGTAATCATTCAAAGGAATGCATGTATATACAAAATATAGTAAGTAACATGCTAGCTTATATTGTAAATTCTATCAATCAATGGGCCATGACGAAAAGGATTGCATAGCATACCACTTGTTGCAAGAGAATATTGTAGACACATATTTAATGAAAAATGATGAGCATATGCAAGATAAGTGAGCTCATGTACAATTTATTCATCCAAGGGGGGGTGGTACTTTTGGAGGTCGAGGAGGAGGAGGAGGATTTGGTCGAAGGAGAGGTCAAATTATTTTCTATAATTTTGGTCATCTAATATATTTTTCTAGAGACTACACTAATCCTACGTCGACATGCTCATATTGTAAAGAACTGGATCATACTATTGAAGAGTGACCACAACTTATTGCTAAGTGGTAGGACAGAATGACAGGGAACCATAACCAACCTCCAAATGAAAATCGAAACATTTAGAATAATTTTTTCGATCCCTGGGAACCTAATATTTTTGTTTTAACAAGGTGTGTCACTATGACTAGAGACGATTAATGAGAACAATGGGTAAATCCAAGAGTTCGACATGCATCACAAAATAATGTGTCATTCAACATCCAGAAGGGAAAAGGTGTCTTCTTTGATGCACGAAATGAGTTCATAGATAGAAATCGTACTTCGACATCTACTCATTTTCTTGTGTTTTATTATAGACCAATCCTTGATATGCCACCAAATTTTGACCAGTCAATTCAAAGGAGGCTAACGAAAAAGGTAAGAAATTTGAAAATTTTCCTCAAGAGTTGCTTAGCACTTATAGAAGATAAATATTCTCTAGCAAAGCTATAAACTCTAATAGAATAATCTCATCCAAGTCCGGGACCAGATAAAAATGTTAATCATATTCATAGAAGAATGAATATTGGTCGAGAGCTACATATGAATGCCTAGATAGGTGACTACAATATGGATTTTATCGTTCTTGATTTGGGGTCAGATGTTAATATCCAATAATGAAAACATGGGTAAGCATGGGAAAGACTAAGTTGGTATGGTCTCATGTTCAACTACGGTTATCCAATAAGCTGAAGGTTCTTCATATTGGTTGACTTCCATGGGTTCTTTTTGAGGTGGAAGGAATCCATACCTATGCATATTTTAAGGTAATAGATATTGTTAATGATACAAATCCATATCCAACACTTATGGGGATCAAATGGGTTATTGAGAATCAAATAGTCATAAATTTAAGAAGAGAATATTATCTTTTGAATATTAAAAAATGCAGGTAGTTTCTCCAATCGATCCTTTGGAGGGCCAACGATATATCGATCCAGTGAAGCGTGAATGAAAATATGTGTTAGGATTAATTAATCCTCCTTGGTCCAATATAGTCTATTTGGTCATATTTCCTAACTTAGTAATTTATTATCACTATACTAGAGTATGTGGGACACATCTAGATATTATTTTCCACTTACCACATGTGCATGCATGAGTTTACATGCCTCTGGAAGAAATCCCTACATTATAAGGTCCCACTTTGAGTTCCACCCACAACCTCCATTAGTTGATTGTGGTAGATAAGAAGTTATGCTGACTTAAGCTCTGGTTACAATTAGTTAGATCACTTTCAATTATCCTAGCACTAGTTTTGCATGCATGCAGGGAGAGTGGTACCTTTTTCACCTACCTCATCAGTTAACTAATTGTAGACTGATTTAGACATCCAAAATTAGACTAGTGAGCTCCAACAATGATTTAGACACAATGAGTTAGCTAATAATTCAATTAGAAATAATAGATTTGAATTCTATCTTTAGCATTCAAATTCTATTTATTGTATAATCATTGTATTATTGATGAATGAATGAATATTAATGTTGTGATTATATGAGCAATTCTTGTCCGATTTATTTGAAATTTGTGGCATGAATTTCTTGTTCAGTGTACATTCTAATTGATTATTCCACCGCATAATTCCCTTCCTACAAATTTAATATTTTCATGAAGATCAATGGTTCACAAATTTAACATGGTATCTGTTGTTCCCCCACATTTTGACCACCACAAGTGTTAACAATGATAAACACTTAGGGGTTATAAATGATATTATTTAATTACCCTAGGGAAATTTGCTAAAATAATTATGTAAGAGGCTTATAATAAGTTTGTTTTCTTGTAATTTTTAATTACTATGCAATTAATTAAGTGGAAAATAAGTTTCCATTAATAGGAGGGCCACTTGGGCAAGCCAACTTGCCAAGGAGGAAATAGAAACTATCATAGGAATGACAAAAGCCAAGAAAATGTTGTCAGAAAAAAATGCCGCAAATATAGGCCAAAGGAGGGCACAGTTTCCATTTGGAGACTTGGTCACAAAAGCATGAAGTGAAAAAAAAATTGTCACAAGGAAAAGAAACAACTCTGGGCCAAAGGAGGGCATAGTTTCCATTATGGGGTTCAGTGACAAAAGTAGGTAGTGCATAAAAACATGTCATAGGGAAAATCAACAACTCTAGGCCAAAGGAGGGAGCAGTTTCCAAATTGAATAAAGGTGGATGATAGGGAAACATATTTATTGTCCCATACATTCTAATTTCTCAAGGAGTATGAATCATGTGGCTAGGGTTATGTTTTTATCAAGGGAAACTTGCTCAGCAGGTGATTGACTTTCCGAACAAGTCACTAAAGGTTTATTTAAAGGCATTTGGAGCTCCATTATTATTTTTGGATTCTTATTATTTTGATGTTGATTAAGCTAAGTCTACCTTGCATATTTTTGTGCCTCATTTTCTTAGGAGATGCGCCCTGAGGTTTTCATTCCCTCTCTTCTCCTCCCCTTTACTCCCCTTCTCATTGCAGGTTATACTAGAGCTAAGGAGTAGCCACTATGAGTGATTGAAGATTTTTTATAGGACTCCATACATCCATTACTATGTATCACATTTAATTAACATGTCCATAAGTTTCCAGTATCTAAGGGTTCAAACCTCCGTGTCCTTCCTTGATTTTTGTCCTAAACTTACACTATAATGATGCATAGTGTTGAAGAAAGTGTTATATTTCAGTGATGAATTGGATGTAATATGATATCATAAAAATTATCTGTAAATTTTATTCCAAACTGATTCAATATGGATGATATTTCCTTGTTTTAGTCAACCTAGTCAAGATTTGCATTGGAAAATGACTAGTTTTGGTGTAAATTTCATATTTCAACTTGTATGAATCCAAATACCACCATTATTTTTATTATGATACACTAATAGGCATATATAAATCCCTCAAGTCCAAAATATAAAATTTGAATCACCCTTAATCTGTTTGGAAAATCCTGAAGATGGAGCAAGTGAGAGGTCCTTTGAGCTAGTCTCACCTTTACAAATTGCAGAATCATTTCCTTTGCCTATGATAGGTTATAAACCTTCATAAAAATATTATTAATGTCTCCTAAAATTATAACATAGCCTTATTCAATTTACACAAGCCTATGGTTGATTGGATTTGAAAAAGTCTTCCTAGTTGCACGGTTTGGTGACCCAGAAGCATGGGAGTAGGTTTCAGTAAAGCTGATTCCGAAAAATAAATGGTCCCTAATTTAAATGTGTTATGGAATATAATTTATCATTCCTAAATTTCCCTTTATTTCTCCGCATATCTGGCTTCCCTGTTTTCAAAAGTATCAGCCACATTTCCAGTTTTTTACTAGTTTCAAGAGTTGACTGATAAATGCAATTTTTCATATAAAATTTTGGTTAAATTTACATCAGAGATAATATTCTGATATGATTACAGGTCAGGGATATTACAATGGTATAAAATATATTTTCTTGGCTCATCTTGTGGAAAGACGGATCTCTATTTAATAACAGTGCAGATCACTAAGTCAAGTTGCACTCATGAGGCTCCTACCAGTGATTGGAGAATACCTTGAGCAGTATGAAGAATAAGGTTATGAAGATCCCTCATGCAGTACCTCAAGTAGATTTAATAGGAATGATGTTGATGATTTATGTCTCCCATCTTATGATGAATCCATTTGGAATAAATCTACAAGTGTCGATGGCCATATGTTCAATGGAAGGAACTCTGAGGAATCCTTCCAGTATTCCATGGAATACTATGCTTTGAATGAAGAGATAAGGGAGGTGTTATATTTTCAAGAGTAATCACTCTTGAGATATTGAATTTATTTAGAGATCCCTATTGTGGGACAAACATGAAAAGTATTGCACACATGGTTTATGAAGTGTGAAAGGAAGCGGAGAATAGTTGGTTGCCATTTGGAGCCAAAAGAGGAACAAAAAAGGAAGATTCATCAAAGCCATCTGCTTGTCCAAGAAGTACGAGAATGCTTGGTTTTTAATCATACAAAATTTCCAGTTACCATAAATATGAGGAAGTCTCAAGTTCCTTGAAGAAGAAAATAAATGAAGTGGAGACATATATCTATGAGGTGAAGTGAAAATCATGACAAGGTGGTTGCATAAGAGAAGAAGTTGAAGATAAATGCACTTCTAGCTTCTTGGTGGGTGATCTCCAGATCACTTCTCAAGATGTGGGCTCATGTATGGGTGGAGAGACATATTTTGGATCAGATCCAAAAGAATATTACCAATCAGAGTTACAGTCACCTATGGAGCCACATAATGAAGAAGAAGACAAGGCCACAGTGCTTGGGTGTGAACTAGAAAATTTGGCAGAGAAGCAGGCCACCATATTGTAATATTGTTGGAATATAATAAACCCACTCATAAAATAATTAATCATTATTTAATTAATTTCCTACTCACTAGCTTAGATAGTTAGAATCCACTTGCACCTTAGAGTCAACACTTGCCATCTATATCCCATGAATGATTTATTTCTGATTCTAGGTTGATCTTGACCACTTTATGGCCATCCAGAATTGGTAACTGCGCTTTACAATAGATTCTGCTTTATCCTACTTTTCTGTGGATAAGGTAAAGGTAGTCAACTAGGAAACTAGTAGATTTTGTTGCCAACCCATCCTCCATTATTTTCTCTCCATATTCTAGGATTAGCAAGTATTTCCTTCACTCTTCATCACTCACACATGCTATTTATAATTCGTTCGGTGCTTGATATATTGGGAAAGTGCTTTATCCAACTATGGGGTTTATCATAATTAGTAAGTCTGCTTTATGAGCTAGCTTGAGTTGTCTTCTAGCAACTCTATTTTCCTTTAAAAGGATGTATTAGCTATGTAATAATATCAATTATCATTTATTGATCATTCATTAATGTGTGTTCATTAATTCTTCTTCTTCTCTCCTTATGCTAATTCTCTACAATTCTCTGTGAGGTTAATTGTGTGCCTAGATCCTTAGCTAGTTTATGAAATTCCTTATGCCATCAAGGATTTAGATTTTCTACATGGTATCATAGATGAGGATATCAAAGCTATACATGATATCATATCTTTGAGAGTTCATTAATTAATCCTCCTTTTTTGTATTTACGGGTTTATTTTGTAGGTTCAACTTCGAATGGAGTCAAGAGTATCAGTTCCTCTTCTACCTCCATTCATAAGCTATTCATAGTGGAATTTGAAGATGATTTCATATATAAAGAGACAAGGTGTCTATGAGATATCTATTGGAGCTGGTGAAGAGTCTTATGAAGAGCCAAGTGACTGACTGAATGACTGTGATAGAGAAATTGGAGCTATTTGTCTAGCTATCTCTCCAATCATGCGCTACCTTATTGATTTTGTTGAATACCCAAGGGATATCTGGACAACATTGGATAGAGTTTTGGGAAAACACAATGAGGATCCTTCTGTCTATGTGGAGAGTGCCTCTAGATCCCGAATTATTTCTATCTCTCAAGATGTCTCGAGATCTACAGTCTCTGATGAAGTTGATCATGAAGAAGACGTTTCTCATACAATTCTTGTTGCTACTACTCTCTTTGATTCAAATGCTTCCTACTTCTATCAAGAATAAAATATTGAAGATCCATCTTTTTCTATGTCTCTTGAAGTAGAAGATCTTGATTCAACTTCTTATGATGTTGTTGATGAAAAAGAAGCGACTAATGGAGATTCTATTGCTATTGATGATTCACTCACACATTCAATGTTCTCTATGTCTTCTATCATGGATACTGAGATCCATATGCCAGACCTTTCACACTTTGTGCATACCTCTATCATTGATGGTGAGAAATATAGTGACTTCCAATATGTCTTCTTAGCCAAATCAAGTCCTTTTAGTGTATTGCCACTTACCATTCTTGATCCCATATGCTTCTGCAGCTCCTCCTTTGTTCTTGGCACTCATTCTCAAAGCCTCCTTGAAGATTTTGAACATCACTGTCTTTCCTCCTTACACTCTTCCACCACAAAGGATTCTTTACCAGTATATTCCCATGAGTCTATTGTTGTGCTTATATGAGATCTCTTGGATTCTTTGGAATCTATATCAACCCATGGAGCCCATGCATTTTCACTCTTTGATCCTATGCCTTCTTTATGTTCCTACATGATCACTTGCGCACATCCTCTCTGTGTAAATGAAGATGGAAACATTATACATTTGCTTGGATACTTATTTCATCCATATGGAGCTCATTTCATCTCTACTGGTTTGAATTTCAAGTCATCTCATCATATTGGAGCTGATTACAAGTCTCAAGATCCTTCAATATTTCCTTCACATCATTAGATCTCAGTTGTTCTACAGGGTTCTAGTTTCCATCCTGCAGTTGTCCTTGATCCAGGTGAGAAGATTTATCTTCTTCCCAAGAAGAAGATTCCTCCAGAAATCAACATTTAGTTTGGAGCAGCAAAAACACTAGCAGTTCAACCTTTTTTGGTATTTCTTTTCATGTACTTTATTGAGGGAGGATTTTCCCCTTGAGGTTTTGCCTCTTTCCTCATTTCTTTGGACAAGATAAATTGTAAAAGGGTGACCATATCTTTGTTGTTGGACCCTATATGCATATATATGTCTGATTAGTTCAAAGATATCATCATAAAGCCAGGCTTAAAGGGGGCTGTTGGAATATAATAAACCCACTCATAAAATAATTAATCATTATTTGATTAATTTTCTACTCACTAGCTTATATAGTTGGCATCCACTTGCACCTTAGATTCAACACTTGCCATCTATATCCCAGGAATGATTTATTTCTGATTCTGTCTTGATCTTGACCACTTTATGGCCATCCATAATTGGTAACTGCACTTTACAACAAATTCTGATTTATTATGTTTTTCTGTGGATAAGGTAAAGCTAGTCAACTAGGAAACCTATAGCTTTTGTTGCCAACCCATACTCCATTATTTTCTCTCCATATTCTAGGATTAGAAAGTATTTCCTTCACTCATCATCACTCACACATGCTATTGCTAATTCTTGAGGTGCTTGATAGATTGGTAAAGTGCTTTACCCAACTATGGGGTTTATCATAATTAGTAAGCCTGCTTCATGAGCTAGCTTGAGTTGTCTTCTAGGAACTCTTTTTTCCTTTATAAGGATGTATTAGCTATGTAATAATATCAATTATCATTTATTGATCATTCATTAATTTGTGTTCATTAATTCTTCTTCTTCTCTCCTTGTGCCAATTCTCTACAATTCTCTGTGAGGTTAATTGTGTGCATAGATCCTTAGCTTGTTTATGAAATTCCTTATGCCATCAAGGCTTTAGAATTTCTACAAATATGAAGAACATGTATGCTCAAGGTTCTAATTTTTGTAGAATCCATGTTTTCTTATAGGCATCTAATTCATGGAAGGTTGAAAATATTGCACATGACTATGAGGACTACAAAATGAAGGACAATGGCGAGGGAAAATAATTCACTCCTAGTTTCTCTATTGGTGAGCACAAAATTAGTGAAAAGGAGGGTGATGTTTTCAATGATGATAAGGGATATTTTGGATCAGATCCAAAATAAGAACATATATCATATCTAAAATCATCAGTTGAACTTCCTAATGAAGTGGAAGACAAGTCCCCACCAGCTGGGTGTGGACCAGAAAATTTGAAGGAGAAAAATATGATGCAAAGAGATGCACACAGTTCATATTTCTGTACTCTCTTGCAACATGATGAATATGAAATTCCAAGGAATGAGGTGTTTTCTAATTTTTGTAAATATCGCATGTCATTCCAACCTTCATGGATACCCTCCACTTCACATCATGGATGTGTTTTTTGCAGAAAATTCAAAGGTTGACTTATGTGTTGAGAATGGGTTTTGTGTTGTGGATCCATGCCACAAGAAAAAGGGTCTTAAATGTCAGCTGTTAGAAGAAGAAACCTTGGTGGAGGATATTCTTTGTGAGCCAAATTATTTTGAGTGGATCACCAAAAGAGGACATAGAGAATCTTATGGCAGCAATGAGCAACCTTGTTGACATCAATGCCTTGGTGGCAAGATGTTGTTGAAAATATTCTAGAGGAGAGATGAAAGGAGAATCCTTTCTAGAGGAGTGAATAGAACTGAAAGAAGGCATGGCCAAGATGAAGGAGAGATATTTGAACTTACTATTTGACATATATCATCTCCTCATGGTGGCTGAAATGTACCATTGTGCATTCAAGAATGAAACACAAGAGTCTGAAAGGATCCATAGTAAATGGGAGGCTACATATGATTCCTTGAATAGAACCCAGGAAGCTCTTCAAGAGTCAAGGTTGTAGAATGGTCAAATTTAAAGGGATTTGAATGTACCACACCCCCCATATTGCATGGAAAATAATAATGTGCACATGGTAGGAACTACCTTGGGTGTGTTGAAGGGACCTCATGTGGAGTACAACCATGAGGAAGGAGCATATTTGTAGGTGCTTGTGAAAAGCTATGAGGAAGAAAATATTGGACAAGCACTCATTGATGTTGAGAGGAAAGATGAAGCGTTCTTATCTACCACAAATATGGTTGATCACATTCCATATGGATCAACAAGTAAAATTCCTTATTCATCCAGTGATTGGGTGGATAGAAACACCTTTGGAATGAAGACTGTGGGAGGTGAAGAGTTTAATTTCTGCAATAAATTTTTTGTTGTGAATAGCATTGTCTTAACATGTGGGAAGCCACAAAAATGTATTTTGCAGTCATCATATACCTCCAGTACATATGCACATGAGGTGCATTGTGATTTGTATGTGCTTGAAGGATTTGGGAGAAAACAAAATGGATACTAGGAATTGGCACTTATTGAGAAAGATGAAGAAGATTTTGGTCAAGCATTTGTTGATTTGAAGAAGATTCATGATGAGGAATTAGCTATGGGAAAAATAGCTGAGCAAATACTATTTAAGGAAGCATGTAATGGTTTTTTTTTATCCAAGGATTGGGTAGACAAGTATATCACTGAAATAAATATTCATTGGTTCTCAATGCTTTCTTGCATGGGTAAAGCATTGTTGGGCATTCAATTCTTGGAAGAAATACTTCATGAACCACCTCTATGGGTGGAATAATTCCTCATGGGTAATATGGATGATCACATCCTATATGGAACATCAAGAAAAAGCTTCCATTCATTCATGGATTGGATGGGAAGATACATAACAGAGATGGATACTAAAGGGTGTGCAAACTTGGCTCACATTGGTAAGAGTTTTCTTTGCATTTGTAGAAGGTTTATAGATGCATATCATATTTTTATATTATGTGAGAAGCATATAATAAATGTATGGAATCCATTTATTGCATTGGGTACAAAAAATCCCAAGGATTGGGCATGCATACATGTGACAAATTTATCCTCTTGCATTCATAGAATGTGGGATGTAATGGTCCATGACATAAATCAACTTACACCAGAATGTCCAAATATTGTTGAACCTAATGGTGGAATTTTTTGAAAGTAATGGGTTTCCAATATGGTTGTGGGACCCTGATGTTTCTTGGGATGAAAAATTACCAAAGGTGGAAGGAGGATTTAGATCTCTGCAGAGGAGGAAATGGGATCCAAGCATTCTACTTAGTTACCTTAACTGGGTTGAAAATTTTGATGGAAAGAAGTGGTCAATAGAGAAATGACTATGATTGAGGTGGTGCAACAGAAACATGGTGTACAAATTTTGCAGAACTCTAGGGTGCTTCTACTTGAGGACAAAGATACTTGGGATGGGAGGACTGTCATGTCCCCACATTTTGACCACCAAAATTTTTGACCATGATAAACACCTAGGGCTTCTAAGTGATATTATTTAATTACCCTAGGGAAGTTTGCTAAAATAATTATGCAATAGGCTTATACTAAGTTTGATTTCTCATCATTTTTAATTACTATGCAATTAATTATGTGGAAATAAGTCTCCATTAATAGGAGGGCCACTTGGGAAAGCCAACTTACCAAGGAGGAAATAGAAACTGTCATAGGACTGACAAAAGCCAAGAAAAAGATGTCATACACAAAAGAAATAATACTAGGACAAAGGAGGTTGTATTTTCCATTTGGGGACTCAGTCACCAAAGCAGGCAATGCAGAAAAATATCTCACAAGGAAAAGAAGCAACTCTGGGTGAAAGGAGGGTGCATATTCCATTCTGGGGTTCAGTGACAAAAAAAGGCAGTGCAGAAAAAGATGTCATAGAGAAAAGAAAAAACTTTGGGACAAAGGAGGGCACAGTTTCCAAACTGAATGAAGGTGGACAACAAGGAAACATGTTTATTGTCCCCTACATGATAATTTCTCAAGGAGGGCGCATCATGTGGATAGGGTTAGGGTTTTAGCAAGGGAAAATTTCTCAATAGGTGATTGACTTGCCTAACAAGTCACTAGAGGTTTATTTAAAGGCATTTGGAGCTCTATTATTATTTTGATTTTGATGAAGATAAGGATTCCTTGCTGAGTGTTGTGCATCAGTTTCTTGGGAGATGCGCTCCAAGTTTCTCATTCCCTCTCTTCTCCTCCCCTCTTATCCCCTTCTCATTGTAGTTTATATTGGAGCTAAGGAGTAGGCACTCTAATTAATTCAGTATTTGTTAGAAGAATCCATCCATCCATGAGTGTGTATCATATGTCATTAATAGGTCCATAATTTTCCAATATCTAAGGGTTCAAAGATCCATGTTCTTCCTTGAATTTTGTCATTAAATTACACTCTAATGATGCATGGTGTTGAAGATAGCATGTTATAGTTCATTGATGAGAGTAATTTAGAATTATTTGGCTGTAATATTATATCATAAAAATTCTTTGTAATTTTTTTTTCAATCTGATCAATATGGATGAGATTTCCTCGTTTTAATCAACCTAGTCTATATTAGCATTAGAAAATGACTAGTTTTGCTGTAACTTTCATATTTCGACTTGTATGACTCCAAATAACACTGTTAATTTTTTGATGACTCATTAAAATGCATATCTAAGTCCCCCATTTCCAAAACAGAGAATTCAAATCACCCTTACCCTGTTTGTAAAAGCCTGAGGATGGAGCTAGTGAGATGCCCTGTGAGCTTGTCTCACCTTTACAACTTGCAGCATCATTTCCTTTTCCTATGATATGTTATAAAAATTCATAAACCTATTATTAATGTTGCATAAAATTATAACAAATCCTGGTTCATTTTACACAATCCTATGGTTTATTGGATTTCAAAAAGTATTCCTAGTTGCATGGTTGGGTGACCCAGAAGCGTGGGAGTAGGTTTCAAAGAAGCTGATTCCAAAACCTAAATGGTCCCTGATTTAAATGTGTTATGGAATATGATTTATAAGTCCTAAAATTTCCTTTATTTCTCCCCACATCCCTCTTCCCTATTTGCAAAATTATCATCCACATTTCCATTTTTCTCCTAGTTTCAAGAGTTGACTGATAAGTGCAAATTTTCATATAAAATTTGGTTAAATTTACATGAGAGATAATATTCTGATATGATTACAGATCAGGGATATTATAGTATCATACCCTTTTCCAGGATAGCATGAAACCTTTTCTGATCTCCATTGTGCACTAGAAGGAGCTAAGTTTCCACATAGTTCCTGGAATCATAACATTTCTCCCTCTGTATTCTATTCATAGAAGTCTTTTCAGGTGTGATGAACTTTGAGAACGTTAACATGTTGAGGTGTAATGGCTTGTACTGACATATGGTTGCAAATTGAGTTTGTTTTGCAGTGTTCTTTGTAGGTATCTACGTATCTTATTGAATAATTTACTAATCAACATACATAAAGATGGATAATTCTTCATCTCTCGTACCTAGAATCCTTACACCCTTCAATTACATTGAATGGAGGGAAGATATGTAGGTATACCTGTGAAAACAAGGCATATTTAGGATGAAAATGGGAAAATAAGATGAGCCCCAACAATATGTTGAGAAGAATAAGTTTTTGAATTGGCTTTCCTTAGGCTTCATGTGCATTCACATCTCTCGGGATCTTTTGTTCCATATTGAGGGACTAAGGCCTCCGAAGGAAGCTTGGGAAAATGTTGAGTTTTTGTTTGGAAAAAAAGATGAGCTTCGAGGGAATATTCTTGAGAATGAGCTCATTTCACTACATCCCACCAGCTTCGAAACTATTCAGCAATTCTTTACAAACTACAAAGAACTGGTACTACAATGCAAACAATGTGGATTAGAGAGGAAATATTAATAGATTGTGCTATTAGTGCTGAGAAATATTGGTTCGAAGTACTTAGTCTTTGTCTCTACATTCTATTCCAGAAGAAATTATATTCCTAATTGGCATATTCCTTTTCTATATGGTTTTGTTGAGTCCTTGATATAAGATAAACACAAATTGGTTCATATGGGAGTGGTTCAAACCTCCAAGAATCAATCACTCCTAGTAGGAGAATCAAACAATGCACAAACAAGAGGGGATAACAAAGGGAAGGAGACCAAAAAAATTTATTCAAAGCCAAAGGAGAGTCAGAGATCTTTCAATGGAGCCTCAGGTTCCAAGAAAAGGAAGAAATTAGAGAAGGCTAAATGTCCCTACTGTATGAGAGTCTTTCATCCAGAGAGTCATTACATGAAGAAGAACATTGACCAGTTGACAAAAATACTTGAAAAAAATAGTATTTCCCTTCCAGAAGGTGCAAAGATGTATGAATATGGAGAGAATACTGAAGAATATTAGAGGGGCCATGCTTTGAAATAAGGATTTGCTCAATCAAAGGCCTATCTAATTGATTTAGGAGCATCCAAACACATGGTTTCATCCAAATAATCCTTCACTACTATGGATCTCTTAGGAGGACCTAGCATTCATATGGGGGATAATTCACATATCCCAGATGTTGAGATAGGTTCTATTAAAATCCAGCATGGATATTTCAAGAATGTACTCTATGTTCCCTCTCTTACAAAAAAAATGTTATCTATTTATTAGATGACACATACTGACTTTCCAAAGCAAGCTGTATTTGGTCCTGACTCAACAGAGATCTCATATATATCAACTAGGAATATTATAGAAAAGGGTTTTGCAAACCATGCCTTTAAGTCATATGAATTCTCACACCTTCTTCCATACTCAACTTCAATACAATCTCAACATCCATTCAAAAGGGAAGGTAAAAAATCTCTTTCATCTACGTTTGCAGATAATGATATGTTGTCTAATATTTCAGTTTCATAAGATGAGGAACAAGATCAGCATGATCTTGATATTGATATTGCACCTCAAGATGATCTACATCGAAATCCAACTCCTATTCCAAATCATAATCCTAAATGGGTTGAAAATATCATTGAAGCAGTTGGGAATGTTAATGGGGATCCATATGATAGAAGAAGAACCAGGTCCCAGTATCGGAATGAACATGTTGCACTCTCTCACACAACTTCACTACCTACATAGTGCTGCAACAAACGTCCAGAGATATGCTACTTGATGATGAATATTGATCCATAATTTGACCC
This sequence comes from Pseudotsuga menziesii, assembly GCA_001517045.1. Taxonomy (NCBI): domain Eukaryota; kingdom Viridiplantae; phylum Streptophyta; class Pinopsida; order Pinales; family Pinaceae; genus Pseudotsuga; species Pseudotsuga menziesii. The sequence goes on from LPNX010040901.1 coordinate 99,423, forward strand.
ACTGATGCACAAAATGGATCATTCCATTTGTCCTCTAGAAAGAGGAGACACAAGCAACATTCCACAAATCAAAAGAACATGGAAAGGCTCACATACACATTACTTTGATGCTGTTGCACATAAGAACTAAGTTTTTTTTATTACTGCTCCATAGAGTTGCAGATTCCAAGAATTTTTTCACAAGTTTTTTCTCAAAGAGAAAATTTTTCTCTTAAGTATGGAAGCTTGTTTCCTAATTACCTCCTTATCTTGAGGGGGGTTTTTTTCCCATGAGGTTTTCCCCATTTTTTCATTATTTTATTAAGCAATATTTTATGTCATTTAGATTGTATGGGTGATTTTTGTCATAGTTGGTTGTCAAAGTTAGGATTAATGGGGGGTGTTAGGATTAATTAATCCTCCTTTGTCCAATATAGTCTATTTGGTCATATTTCCTAACTTAGTAAGTTATTATCACCGTGCTAGAGTATGGGGGACACACCTAGATGTTATCTGCTACTTACTACATGTACATGCATGATTTTATGTGCCTATGGGAGAAATCCCGACATTATAGGGGCCCACTCTGAGTTCCACCAGTAGCCTCCATCAGTTGGTTGTGGTAGGTAAGCAGTTATGCCGAGTTAACCTCCAGCTACAATCAATTAGATCACTTTCAGTTAGCATAGCACTAGTTTTTCATGCATGTAGGGAGAGTGGCATTTTTTCCCACCTACCTCATCAGTTAACTGATTGTATATGGATTTAGACATCTAGAGTTAAACTAGTGATCTCTGGTAGTGATAGACACACTGAGTTAGCTAATCAATCAGTTAGAACTAATAGTTTGAATCCTATATTTAGCATTCAAATTCTATTTATTATATAATCATTGTATTATTGATGAATGAATGAAGATTAATTTTGTGATTATTTGAGCAATTCTTGTCTAATTTATCTGAAATTTGTGGCATGAATTTCCTATTCATTGTACATTCTCTTTGATTATTTCACTGCATAATTCTCTTCCTACAAGTTTCATATCTTCCTGTAGATCAATGGTTCACAAATTTAACAAGAAGGATACTTGGATAATATTTACAATATATCATATGCAATGGATGACTATATAAATACGACAGTTGATGGTAAATTAAGTTGGATAAGTATTAGTTCGTGTTCATAATACTCGGGAGAAGCTTTGGATAATTGGAAGAACCAGTTACATGAAGTATCAATGCCTAAATATGCGAGGATCATGAAATATCTGAGATGGGTAGGTACTGAGGTATGGATCTACCTAGTTATGAAGGATTACCTTGTCTAGATACATTTCTCATAGAATTTGAAGATAAGGTAGATGAGCCTTAATGCCTTTTATCCCTTGATGTTGCATTGAAAGCTACACCAACTAGGTGGTGGGTTGTTCACAAACAATCTATTTCGAAATGGTCCCAGTGTTGATAACTGTTAGAAATAAGATTCAATGAAAATAATTTTTATACTGGCCATAAATATACAGGACTGTGCATCCTATCGACCACATTGAAAATTCTTGCATGACATGGAGGACTTCACTTCAACAGGAATGGGTTCATCTATTCATACATACTATGGGCACGATACCAGGAAATCAGTATACATCGATTGAGATGTGACGTATAACTTTAGAATGGGATGAGTTAGCTACTAGCTTCACACATACTTTTATCTTTGATGATGACAATCCGATAGTTGATACTGCCCTGCAAGTTATCAAACACAACATTTTTGAATACATACCTATTCCAATGTCAAATTTTCCTTAGAGAGATGCAACAGTTCAGAGCTAGATGGAGTGTTATAACATTAATGGTGAACCTGAAGATGATGATCCATGTGATATACATATCCTTGAATATGAGGGTAGTCAAGAATTGGAGGGATTGGTATTATCAAATGACAACTTTCTGGATCCCTTTAAAATAAAAAAGGTAAATATTGGTTCCCCTAAGAACCCAAAATTAGCCAATATTGGGGATTAATTGGATGCTAAGGTAGTAGGAAAAATTACATATTTGTTGCATGAATTCCAATATTTGTTCCCAACAAAATTCTCAGAAATGAAGGGGATTGTTCGCAATATAGAAGAAATGAATATCCCCCTAAATCCAAACACAAAACCTGTCAAGCAACAACTATACAAACTAAATACTAGGTAGAATGTTATACATAGGAATTATTGAAACGGTTGAAGAATTAGAATGGATTATCCCAATAAGTTTTCAAGACAAGAAAATTGGTGAATTATGTATCTGTTTCTACCTATGGAAACTGAATGATTATTTCCTGCATGATCCATTTCCTACACCTTTCACAGATTAAGTATTGGAGAGTGTAGGAGGGAAATAGGTGTACTCTTTCACTGCTGGATTCTCTGGGTACCATCAAATAAGGATTATGAAAGAATACCGGCACAAGACCACCTTTGTGACAGAATGGGGTTGCTTCCAATACACGATATTTCCATTCACACTCAAGAATGCGCCTTCTATCTTTTCTAGAATAGTAGTAGCTTCTTTTAAAGAATTTATCCATAAATTTATTTAGGTATACTTTGATGATTGGATGATCTATGGGATAGTTAAATATCATATTGAGAGCCCTTCAATTATGTTGGAATTGTGTAAACAATTCCATATTTCCTTAAATCTAAAGAAATGTATTTTCTATGATCCTTTTGGTATTTTGCTGGGTCATGTTGTATGTCGAGACGAAATATTGATGGACCCTACAAATATTGAAATTGTTATCAACTTACCCCCACCCACCTCAGTTAAATAGTTAAGGACCACACTGGGACATACTTGTTATTACAAAAAATTTAATTGGGGATATGTCAAGGTCACTACTCCAATGGACAAGTTGCTGAAGAAAAATGTTAAATTCCAATGGGATGAGTAGTGTCAAAAGAACCTGTATATCCTTAAAAAAATATTGTCTCAACTGCTACCTTGGTATTTCCTGATTGGTGGAAATAATTTCATGTATATGTTGATGCATCATCTATCACACTCGACACAGTGCTTGCACAAACTGGTGATGGCTCTCTTCATTACCCCATTACATTTTCTAGTAGGAATCTATCGAATGTAAACAACTAGAATTATACCACTACTGAGCAGGAAGAAATTCCTATTGTATAGGCACTCTATAAATTTTGACATTATTTATTGGGAAGTCACTTTAAGATTTTTACAGGTCATTCTATATTAAATTACTTGGTCATAAGCTAGTGTTAGGGGGGGTATATGTCGATGGATTCTTCTCTTCTAGGAACTTGATTTCAAAATTATTGTAAAACCAGGATGAATGAATGCAGGACTTGACCATCTTTCAAGGTTAGAAAAGGGAGAAGATCCTACTTGTCTAGATGACAATATTCTTAACGCATAGTTATTTGCAGTCAAAATGATTGATTACCATTATGAAGACATTGTGAATTTCTTGACTATGGTATGCACCAGGATGATTCAATACAACACAAAAGAAACAACTAGTTGTGAAAGTTGCAGACTTCCAGCTGATAGTTGGACAATTATATAAGGTGTGACCAGATGAGATACTCCGTTGTTGTGTCTTGAAACATGAGCGATCGTTTTTGTTGAATGAAGATCATGTTGTTGTCATAGGGGGTCACTATGCAGGAAAAGAAATAAAATGTAATATTTTACAGGAAATATTATGATGGCATACCCTTCATGTAAATTCTATGGATTATTATCATAAATGTGATATTTGTCAACGTACCGAAAAACCTTTGCGATGAGATGAAATGTCATTGGTACCACATGTTACTTTGTAGACATTTGATAAGTGAGATGAAAAATTTGTGGTTCCCATTAACCCACCAAGAAAACATATGGTTGTATCATATATAATTACTACAATAAATTATTTAATCAGGTGGGACGAAGAAGCACCAGTCAAATATTGTATTTCCACGACTACTACAATATTTTTGTTCAACCATGTCGTCACTGGGTTTGGGTTCCCAAAAAATTATGATAAGTGACCAACGCACACATTTTATTAATCATCTGATTGAAAAACTAACTCAAGAGTTTTAAATTCATCACAGGAAGACAATGCTATATCATCCACTGGAAAACATTATTGTCAAATCATTGAACAAAATTTAGAAAATTCACTAACTAAGATCTGGAATGTTAGTAGGGATTATTGGGATCAGAAAATACTTGTAGGAAGTTCCATCAGACTATATTAGATGACGGAACATCCACCTTGGTATTATCGATGTCTTTCTAGAGGGCCATTGGTTTTCTTGAATTGAGTAAGTCACCAACCAACTTAAAATATTTCGACAGATGAGGTTTTAAACCCCATGGTCTGATTCTGGCATTGTCCATCGAACTGGGGGAAGCCTGTTTCTATCAAGGTAGAATTGGTCGATGCTCCTTTAGATTACAATTTTTTATTAGGAAGGAATTGGTTTTATGCTGTGATGGTCGTTGCATCGTGAATTTTTTTGACCAGCCCACACATTTTATTAATCATCTGATTGAAAAAATAACTCAAGAGTTTTAAATTCATCAAAGGAAGACAATGCTATATCATTCACTGGAAAACATTGTTGTCAAATCATTTAACAAAATTTAGAAAATGCACTAACTAATATATGGAATGTTAGTAGGGATGATTGGGATCATAAAATACTTGCAGTTCTATGGAATTATCATACAACATGGCATAAGGTGACAGGGAAAACTACGTTCATATTGTTTTATGGGAAGGAGGTTGTTATGCTAATAGAATACATTGTACTTAGCCTCAATTACTGAGATGAAATATTTTGGTGCAATTGAAGAAATACTATCTAAGCTAGTACAGATGGAGAAATACCGCTTCATTTCAGGTTATCATTAGCATGTCAAGAAAGAGTGGCATAAGGCTTAACATGACCATCACATAAAGTTCAAGCAATTTGATCTAGGTGATTTTGTTATTCTACATGACAGTAAGTTTTTTAAATATCCTGGAAAGATCAGAACACACCGGTTGGGACCATAATTTGTCATTCATATTACTGATGGAATTTTTGTTCAGTTACAAAAGTTATATGGTACACCCTTTGATGAGATGGTAAATGGGAGTCAACTAAAACCTTAGCGGGATAGTCGTACTTTTCTCAACTGAAAAGGTATTGGTTGTATATAGAAAAAAAAGATGAATTCTTGTATATAAGTTTAAAATTTTGTTGCAAGTTAAAGGTCTGTCGCATAACATACATTTATCTATTACACTAAAATATTGTCACTTTTTCTATATCCTTGAAGTTTATATAAAAAAATACTGTTTGGAGGAATTTTTCCTTGCCATAATCCCATTTCTAGGAGCTCTGGCGCACCATCCCTCTTGACATAAGGCGTCATCTAAGGATGATGCTAGTTGCTAGTGAAGAAAAGGCGTTAGTGACACTCCTTACCTTTGAGAAGGGAGCATCGACCATCCTTGATTCCTATTTATAGTATGCAAAGAGTTTCAATGCTCAGCAAAAGGGAAAAAAGATTTTTCTTAGAGCCTTCTATAAGAAATCCCTCATGGAGGCTTATCCCAAATAATCATATTAGGTGGCAGTCGAACCCCTAACCTCTAGGGATGGTCCCTCACCTTCCTCTAACAAAATATAAACCCATTTGATCTAATTTTATCTTATATAAGAAATATTACCTTCATGGATGAGGGAGGACTATAAAATAACTGTTATACTGTTGGAATTATTCTAGGAGTGAGAGGTAAAGATATTGTATTTTGAGAGGGAAAGACTTGTAGAGTTTGAGAGTGAAAGGATTGTGGGGAGAATCCCTAAAACCAATCATTTGATTGTAACTATTTCCTCGTTTACATTAATACAAATATTTTTTTCCTGTTGGGATAATATTAAACCCACTCAGAACTTAGGATAAAATAGTTAATCATTATTTGATTAAATTCCTTCCCACTAGATAATTAGTTGGCATCCACTTGCATTTAAATTCATCACATGCCATCTATATCCCAAGAATTCTTTATTTCTGATTTTGGGTTGATATTGACCACTTTATGGATTGCCATAATTAGTAACTGTTAGAATAGTAATCCAACTGAATAATACCTTAGTTACACTAATTAGTCAATTTTATTGCAATTTTTCATTAATACACTATGTGGTGGACTAGGGGTGCTTAGTTGGACAAATGCTAAGTCAATTTGGGGATTTCACACCCACATGAGCACTCTTGTAATGTTCCTGACCCTTTGACTAGTGAAGAGGATGCTACCAAACAATCAACAACCTCTGGGAAACTAGCCCCATGAACACAAACATGCATAAATGCTGATATAAAATGCTTAGAACATAAAACATGCTAAGATGCATAAAACATACAAGGATGCATAGTTACTCAACATACATCGGAAGCAAACATATACATTCCAGCATCAACATGTTCATAATTATGGTTCATTAGACATTAGACAGTAATGTAAATGTAGAAGCAAAATGGACAGGAATGCTTATCTTATAAATATCTCGTCCCGCAACCAGCTATATCACTGCAACGTTCCACCCAACCACAGGCCCGCATGCTCATCATTCTCTCAGCAACATTACCACCCCCGAGTTGGACATGATTCCTCAAGGAATAAGGGTCAAAGTAGGCTTACACATAGCCAAGGTACACAATTCAGCCAAGCCCATACCGTATGGTTTATCAGGCCATCAAGGAGCTAGGAAAGGCTAAATGCTAAGCTAGTGGCCTGAATGGAGAGCTAAAGATGCCTACACCAGAGTTAACCTGAATTTTAAGACATACACACACCTGACACTAGGAATCAGTCCTTTCTTTATTGCACAGTCCCTCAGGCCCTGAATTCCCTTCCAATACTCTTCAAGGGTTGTGGAGAAGAAAGCTAGTAGTATAACTCTATCTGATTGGCTCCAAACACCAGTTTTCTCAATCATACCCAGCCTCTAATCTTGCTCTCAACAGTCCAAAGACCAACCACTGCATACCGCAGTAAAACAAATAGTTCACAGCTCTATGAAGAAGATGAAGAAAACAGGGTGACAACCCCAAACGAAAAGGTGAACACAGCTCAAGTCAGCAAGATGACTCAGAGTTGTTCTTGGCCCTAGTGTGGCCAAAACAACTCAACAGCAACCCCACAATGTACTTACATACACAGTAACCCAAAAAATAGGGGAAGAACAATAGCCCCCAATATCACAATGAAAAAAATGACAGCGTTACACAGTCCTCCAATGGGAAAGAAGCCAAAATCCCAGCATTAATAGGGGAAAACATAAACGCATACCACAATCGACAACATACATGGACACAATCGGTGAGAAGACATACACCTACCACCAAAACCGATATGGAACACACAGGCACACATCCCCGAGCGTGAATGGTTCCTGCACCCAAAAATCTTGAGTGACAACAATGGTTTCTCCATCTCCCTGTGTGAGGAAAAACAACGCAGAGTTCCTGTTCCTGAGAAAGTGAGAGGACAAATATCTGTGTGAGGATGAACAACCGATGGGGAATCCCCCAAACAGTGTGCATGAGGAAGCAAACCTCCCTGCATGAGAATGAGCGAGAGAAAAAACAAGTGCCCGAGCATGAAGAATGGAATGTTGCTTCTCTTCCCCAGTGACGTGAAGAGGAAGAGGCCGCTGGTGGGGTGGGCATGTGGGAAAAGAATGACAGTCCTGCCAAACCCACCACTATTCAACAATAACTACTCCCAACTAATAGACATCAGAGGTTTAAATGGGTGGTTGACACATGGCAAACTCCCGATTACCCCCACGAATCTGACAACCCCCCCCCCCCCTTAACATCAAGAATCATGCCCTTTTCATTTAACGTTGCATCGTCGTAGCTAGCTATAGGTTTATTTTAATTGATGTGCATATTTACATGATGCCCAAAACTATAATGTGCTGGATAGCATGATATTCCATTTGCAACGAACCCTATTGCCGAAACATACACAACCAAATCGATGGTGGGGATTTTTCCTTTAGCTCCTCACCATGATTAATTACAATATATACATCACGTATCCTTTAATGCAAACAAGGTCAAAAATGGGACATTACAATTCCCTCCCCCTTGGAATAACATCGTCCTCGGTGTTCCAATACGTAGGAATACATATACATTTTGCACATCAAAATTTCAAAATTTTGAAGATCTGTCCCATATTCAATTATTTACTTTGAACTTTGAGGACCAAGCCCCTCGGCTTCCACAAGATTCTCCTGCTGCTTCTCAGCTTTTAGCTCATCCCCAAGTTGAGGAACTTTGTGGCTGCTACCCTCTTTATGTTCCCTTATTGGGAAATCCCGTCGTAAATGATGTCCTCTACATTTCCAACATTTCATGGGCTGCTTCATCTTTACCTGCTCAATTTCCTTTGAGTCTTCATGCCTATAACGTTTCTTAATGGGTTGTTTGAATGAATGTCCCATCATTGATCCACTTTCCTTGCCTTTACGGATTGCCCCCAGAAGGCTTTTTACCTCCTTTTGCAAACCAATAGAGTCTTGCAAAATCTGGCGGTTCCTCTCATTCTGCCTTTTCTATATCTTGAGCATTTCTCTAAGATTCTCTTGGGTCTTGGCAATTGTTTAAAGGATATTTCCAACCAATTCCAACAGCTTTTGGTTCGATGCCATGATCAATGGGCACCACTGGATTTCACTTTCCTCACCTGTGAAATGCACCATTGAAATTTTGTCAGACCAAGCATAATATAGTCATTAAAATCAGTCAATTAATTGCCCAATTGGCATGACAATCCAAGTCTCATTAAGGAGACTTTCATATTTTTCATGCCTTCCCAACAGACACATGAGCTCATTCATGTCCATTCTTGGGCAGGGAATTAACCATTCCATCATTCACAATTTACTTTAAGCAAATACACACATTCCATTTTCAGTCATACATGCATTCAACAATATTTTGTTTTCATAGTGCATATATATATATATATATATATATGTGTGTGTGTGTGTGTGTGTGTGTGTGTGTGTATGTGTGTGTGTAATTAAAAGGGAAAGAGAGAGCAGCAAGATTTTTTCCCCTCTTTTTTTTGTTCAATCCTGGAACCCACACCACCGCTATGGTTTTCATGCTCTTAGCCTCTTTCACTTCACCATGAATGCTGGACCAATCCCTCTTGGTCATGACACTTAGTGTCTCCGGTCTATTTCAGACCCCTCAACCATGGAGCTTCCCCACATGGTTTTTCTTGGTTGCTAGGACCTTCACAGTCTCACTAGCACCTTTTTCATTACTACTCATTTTGAGCTCTTCAGGACAGTCACATGTCCACATGCACCCCTAGGATGCTCTCATAGTCCTCGCTCCCAATGATACCTATATTCAAACATTGAATAGATTCACACGTTTAGTTTATTCTCAATGGTTTTTATCTCTTAAACAAGAGCTTAAAATATCATAACCAAATCACATACACATGTATATTTATAAGCAAGAAATTGCAAAGTAATCCAATACTTATCTGTATTGTGTGTTTCCTCGTTGGTCCACAGGATCTTGCTTCGCTTTGCAAGCCTTGGGATCGCCTATGGACTTGGATGTTAGGTCAGCACACAGGATGCTCCTCAACACCAAATAATTAATGTACATCCAGTACACCTTCATGCCGAATGGGAAGGAACAAATTAGCCAAGCCAACACAGTTGGGTTTATCAGGCCATGCACTTATATCAACAACACACTTATATCAACAACGCACTTATCGCACTTATATCAACAATACACTTATATCAACAACACACTTATGTCAACAATAAATGACCATTTCCAGGTCTAGGATCTACTATGTATCCCTAGGCATATAACAGCCCTATTTCGGTGACATCTTCACCACATCCTTTTATACATATCAAGCATAGTCAAGCCAAACTATAGTTGGGTTTATCAGACCGTCCAGCCAAGCCAATACACAATTGGGTTTATCAGGCTGCAGGCAATCAAGCCAACACTGTAACAACCATTTACCTTTTTCTCTCTAGTGTGCAACACCAGGCTGCATCTGTTTATCCTGACAACATAAGAAATACAAGAAAACTCATCAGCGTTATTTCTCTAAAAACCGTAATCATGTTTCATATCATTCTCTATCAAGTATTGAGACACCAGGAGTGTGTCCACTCCTTAGGGTGTAATCAATATTGAAAAACCCTTTCATGATCTGACATCGGGAAAGTGTGCACCCTTTTCCAGTGTGTGCCATGTAGGCCCTATTCACACTCAAGCAATCTATCATAATGGAAATAAAATCAAAACATCTTCTGCATATTGAGTTTATCAATTTGACATGCATATTCTTGGCTAGGGTCACATAACACTTATCCATTTGCCAAAGCAGTATTCTTGGCTAGGGCTCCCTTCTATGAGTTGACAGTCCCTCGGTTTGCCATCCCAATTTCTCTTTACATTTCGTATCCACATATGTATTACTGACATAACCTATACCATCTCACTCATGTTTCTTGCCAAACATGTAGTGCAGATGAGACATTCACAAAATGTCCAATGGAGTTTTACCCGAAACCCATTTCCAAGATAAGGGGAAACTTTCCCATGAAGTTTGGCTCCTGCAGGCCATCACACATGATCTTCCTGCAGTGTGTACCCCTGGAACATTTATCAAATAGCCAAATAGTCAATCATTATCTGATAATACAATCCAAATTTGATTGTTCCATAACCAAGCAATGACATTAATAATTAAATTCATTGAGAATTTGCAACTCTGTTTACTACAGAAATTGATTTGCTTGGCAATGAGGTGATCCTCAATTGTGGGTCTCTTGTAAGTAGCACCACTATGCCCATTATAATTTTATGCTTACTAGCATAACATGAATACCCACTTACAATGTGTCCTCCTGACACAGTCTTATGCAAGCCAATAGTGATTAGTAGTCGTCAACAATTTCTTAAATCCGAAATTCAAAAATTCAAATTTAACAACTCATTATGCATACAAACTATTTTCATAGCCATGAGACTCTTCTCATAAGGTTTGGCTCTTTCACATGGTATATTTTGGCCTTTGTCATGGTCTTACCCAAATTGCCATGCCCCAAACAATCTACCCGAAACCTGAACCTCAGTTAGCCAAACACTTAGTAAGTCTTGATGCATATAACTTTTTCATTGCTGCAACAATCACTGAAGCATTTTCAGAATTTATTAAATTCAAATAATTCTAGCTGTTAATCACATCAATATTACCAAAACTCATTTACTTCACGCAATCATTATCATACTAAAATTTGCAAGGTCACATCATTTATGCCAAAATGAAATGTTCAGATACACCTTACTCCACAAGCGTATCATTGTACCACCTTGCCCTTCCATAGAGCATTTCTAGCCGCCAATCGATCATGACTACCCTCTTCATGCACTTACTATCCTGCATTCATAACAGCTCTTGAAATGGTTCCAGAATTGTCATCAATTCATCATTTCAGCCATTAGTTATTCATAATAACTCATACACTATCTCTATGCATTCATGCATTGCATCGCAACATTTGCACAAAATACTTATGTATGCATATCTATAACATTTACTCATACTTTTCATATGCATCCATTCAATGCATAACTACAAGATTTATAATATATTTTAATGCATACCCACTCAATGCTACCTTCCATTGATTTAGGAATACTATGGATTCAAACATACCATGCATGGCCTAACCATGACTACTTCATATAGGATGCATGACTATAATCAAGATCATCAGTGCTTATTTTCCTTGGACTATTAAGATCATAACAACATAATACAGACATGAAACCTTTCTTTATGAATGCAGTATAAAATTCAAATACCCACATGGTATGAGACCTCTTACCTTTACCACTCCATACAATTTGTCATAGTCAAACTCTTACCTTCATGGGTCCTACTTACACTCTTGACATTACCAGTTTGGTTGGTCCTTTGCAGGAGATTGCAAAATTTGCTCACCAACTTTTGATTCTATACTTGTTGCCTTATCCCTTTCTCCATAGGGTTGCTAGTCACATTCGTCAGCATCAGCAACATATTCAACCATGTCCATGTCGTCATTGGTTTTTCCACTAATGCCAACACAAATGCAATAATTATCATTAGTGGCTCATTATAATGTATAATTCTCACTATTCTTACCAACATGTAATATCTTATGCATGCTAGGCACATCCTCATACATTTCATGTACAAAACTTGTAATCATAATTAGCAGGACAGGGTTTAAGGAAATTTCCCTTTTCGAGTCCGTCATCCTTGTATGGAACTCCTTTTCCACACAACAACTGGTTTGACTTCATGGTCTAGATACCTCTAGGCATGCAATTCCTGGATTTGTCCATATTGATAGCAGAACATTTCTCTTTCAATAAATCACTAGCACTTTGCTGCTCCACACTCAATTCTGGTGACTCTGCCTTGTTCCCTGCTGGATAAGCTTTCCAACGCCTATCCACATGCTTCATTCTAACCCCGGGTGTGAAAACCACATCATCTCAAAAATGATGGCAAAACACACCACTGAATTTTGGTCTGAAATGCGAACTTCAACCACCTAGGATTTTCTTCCTTGTCAGTTTTGAAACTACTGAGAACCCCAATAAGAAAATTCACTGCAAAACCCACTGGAACACTAGCTGGAATTTGCTGAAAATTCCACTGAAAGCACTTGAAATTTGCTGAGGAAAATTCCACTGAAAAACCAAAAATTTCTTTCTCCCTATCGGGTCTCTTTCCAACTAAGTTTCCGATGTTTCGGCGGCCAAAAACTCTAGTTTTTCTTTGTGCTCATTGGCGGCCTATTCATCTATTTCCTTCCACTATATAAAGCCCATAGTCATCTAACCTTATGAACCTTATTGGTGATTGGAACCATTAAGCCTTGCGCTACATCGGCGATGCCAAGGACTGTTCATCGATGGTCAAACAGCTAGCGTCTTCTACTGTTTCAGATCCCCATCCATCTAAGCTTTTGAGCCCTTTATCATTTATCGGCGATGCTAAGGACTGCGGTGTATTGGAAATTGGGTACATTGGACGCTATGGCATTAGCGATCAGGATCGTTGTCCATTGGAGGGATAGTCCCTTAAGTGGCTGCAACGGTGGACCCACGATCATCTAATTTCTTCCGATGTCAGCCGCCGCATCGATGGTTCCATCCTCTAAAGTTCAACGATCAAATCAACTAAATTCCACCGACGATTTCCATATTTGAGAATTTTCGGTGAAAAACTTCCTTTATTTCTCTGTCGCGTCGGCAATTTCATCCTCTATTTTCCATTGACGTATCGGTGCTGCCATCATCTATCTTTTGTCGACGTTTGCTGCCACATTGATGATCCAAACAACTAAGTTTCACCGATGTATCAGCTTTTCAGACAACTAAAACTTTTCGACATTTTCGGTACTTAGACAAATTTTCAGAAATTTATTTTCTTCGTCTGCCGGCGCATTTGCCACTAACTTTCGTCGACATATTGGCGTCGTTCAGGATATTTCGTTCGACACTGCGACTCATCATCACTGATCGACTTCTGACGGCCCGACATTTCCAACTTCCAAAACATTTTCAACTTCTTCCTGTCGCCGTATCCGTGGCTCAACCAACTAGCTTCCCTTCTTTTCCACTGACATATTGGCGACCCAAATAGCTACTTTTGGTCGATTAAATCGACTGATCTCCACCGGCCGTCAATAGCCAACACTTGAAAAATTTCGGAAAAGTTTTTTATTTCCTTTAGTCATTTTCCCATGGCGCTCCGTCGGATATTTCGTCTACTATTTTCGGCCAACACTCGAACGACTCCATCAACTACATTGCGCCACCATTTCGACGGTCTTCCACTTATGACTTTCGATGGAAGTTTCCTCTTTTTTCGTCATTCGCCAGTGGCCTGTATTGAAGGGCCTTCTGACTAAAACTTTCGTTGCATTGGAGGAGCGATCCTCTAAAATTTTCTGACAGCCGACAGTTTGGATACTTAGAAAAATTTTCGATATTTTTATTCGGTGGTCCCCGTCGGATGACCTTCTGCTTAGGTGATCCGATGATCCCAATACTTAGAGAAATTTTTCAAAATTCTCTTGTCATGCACAGGTTTTCTTCTATTTTCTGCTAAGCAGAGGACAACCTGCCTCTTCTAGCTGACCTTTCATGGCCCATTCATGCCCATGCTATAACCTTTGCTCTGATACCATACTGTAACGTCCTCGACCCTCTAACCGGTGAAGAGGATGCTACCAAACAATCAACAACCTCCAGGCAACTAGCCCCATGAACACAAACATGCATAAATGCTGATATAAAATGCTTAGAACATAAAGCATGCTTAGATGAGTAAAACATACAAGGATGCATAGTTACTCAACATATAGCGGAATAAAACATATACATTCAAGCATCAACGTGTTCATCATTATGGTTCATTAGACATTAGACAATAATGTAAATGGAGAAGCAAAATGGACAGGAATTCTTAACTTATAAATATCATGTCCCGCAACTAGCTATGTCGTTGCAACGTTCCACCCAACCATAGGCCAATGTGCTCATCAATATCTCAGCAACACTGCCACCCTCGAGCTGGGTATGATTCCTCAAGAAATAAGGGTCAAAGCAGGCTTACACATAGTTAAGGTACACAATTCAGCCAAGCCCACACCGTAGGGTTTATCAAGCTGTCAAGGAGCTAGGAAAGGCTAAATGCTAAGCTGGTGGACTCAATGGAGAGATAAGGACGCCTACACTAGAGTTAACCTAACTTTTAAGACATCCACACACCCAACACAAGGAATCAATCCTTTCCGTGCTGCACAGTCCTTCAGGCCCTGACTTCCCTTCCAATACTCTTCAAGGGTTGTGGAGAAGAAAGCTAGCAGTATAACTCTGTCTAATTGGCTCCAAACACCAATTTTCTCAAGCATACCTAGCCTATAATCCTAGTCTCAATAGTCCGAAGACCAACCACTGCATACCGCAGTAAAACAAATAGTTCACAGCTCTATGAAGAAGATGAATACAACAGGGTGACAACCCCAAACAAAAAGGTGAACACAGCTCAAGTCAGCAAGACGACTCAGAGTTGTTCTTGGCCCTAGCGTGGCCAAAACAACTCAGCAGCAACCCCACAAGGTACTTGCATACACAACAACCCAAAAACCAGGGAAAGAACAACTACCCCTAATCTCACAATGAAAACAATGGCAACGTTCCACAGTCCACAAATGGGAAAGAAGCCAAACTCCCATTATTAACAGGGGAAACATAAACGCAGACCACAATCAGAAACATACACGGCCACAATATGCAAGGAGACATACACCTACCACCGAAACTAGTATGGAACACACAGGCACATAGCCCCAAGTGTGAATGTCTCCCGCACCCAAAAATCCTGAGTGACAACAATGGTTTCTCCATCTCCCTGCATGAGGAAAAACAACGCAGAATTCCTATGCCTAGGAAAGTGAGAGGATGACTCTCTGTGTGAGGATGAACAAGCAATGGGGAATCCCCCAAATGGTGTGCATGAGGAATCATACCTCCCTTCTTGATAATGAGATAGACCAAAACTGAGTGCCTGAGCATGAAGAATGGAATGTCGCTTCTCTGCCCCATCGACGTGAAGAGGAAGAGGCCGCTAGTGGAGTGGGCATGTGGGTAAGGACTGACAGTCCTGCCACACCCACCACTACTCAACAATAACTACTCCCAAGTAATAGACAACAGAGGTTTAAATGGGTGGCCGACACATGGCAAACTCCTAATAACCCCCATGGGTTGGACAACCCCCCCTTAACCTCAATGTAGAAATTCAGGCCTACAGTAGATTAATTTCACTCACAGTAATTAACAATTGATCATGCAAATTATCAACAATGGAGACTGAATATGGAGCTGTAACACAAAATTATATTAACTGAGTGTACAATAGCCAACCCTGTAATAACATAGGCTGCTGAATATATAGAATACATGAGCAAATCGAATGCATAAGGAAGCATCCAAATCTAGCATAAAGCAGGCTTACCCAAAATAGGCAAATCCCCCATAGGTGTAAAAAGCTGATCCCAAATCTATCAAGGACCCCATGAATTAGCAAGGGCGCATGGGCAAGCTAAAGAGTGGTCAAATGGCAGCTCATACATTCTTTTTCATGGAGGAAAGAGTGGAGGAGGAAGAGGAAACAAAGCTGATTCACCTCACCTAGTCTTGCTTTCCTATGTGCCTTAAAACACTGAAAAAGCAGGCAATAAAGTAGAAAAAGAAGAAGGGCACCTAGGAGGCCAGGAATAAAGAATATTTGATTCCTAAGGCTTTCCCAAGCGCTCCATGAGTCAATAATGGCAAGTTTGACCTCTATGGATAGGAAATTGACAACTTGCACATGGTGGGACTCATGGACTAGGCAAATAAGACAAAATAAATGAAATAATGTCTAAGTGGGTAAATACTATGGGTTGATTATTCTAACACCCACCCTTAAGCCTGACTTTATGAGTAATAAATCAAAAATATAGGGCCTAGCAACAAGGCTTAGTCACCCTTTACATACTGCAATGTCCATACAACCAAGGAAAGAGGCAAAACCAACTTGGGAAAATCCTCCCTTAAACATGGACTGTAAAACAAAATTGTAGAATCTTGTCTCCACTCATGCTTTGACAGCATGATCAGCAATCCCCAGCAGTGATTTGAGATTTCTGAAGGTCTTCTCACAAAATGATTTTGTGAAGATGTCAGCTACTTGTTCTGAAGATGAACAGAAGAGTAGGTGAATGGTGCCATCATGCACAAGCTCTCTGATGTAGTGCATGTGAATCTCAATGTGTCTAGTTCTCTGCTTCTGAACTGGATCCTTGCAGATTTGAATGGTACTCTGGTTATCACAGTAGATGGTAGTTGATTACTCAGGTTCGAAACCACACTCTCCAAGTAAACCCTGCAACCATAAACACTGATTTGCTACATTGACAACTCCTCTGTACTCAGCTTCTGTAGATGAGAGTGCAATGGCACTCTGTTTCTTGCTTGACAAGCTGATTGGCCCTTCTGCAAGCATGAACACATAACCTGAAGTGGACTTCCTGTCAGTGCTATCACCTGCCCAATCACTGTCAATAAAACCAATTAACTCAAGGTTAGAATTGGCCTTATATAAGATCCCATGTGTCCTTGTTCCCTGAACAAAGCTAAGGATCCTCTTTGCTGCTTTCCAGTGGATCTCATGGGGCTGATCCATGAATCTAGAAGCAACATTGACTGCATAACAAATATCAGGTCGAGTATGTGTCAAATACAATAAACATCCAATCAACTGTCTATACAAAGTGTTGTTTACCATCGGTGGAGAATCATCTTCCTCCAGCTTTACTCCTGAAAGGAAAGGAGTTTTTCTTGCTTTGCAATCTTGCATTCTGAATTTGATCAGAAAATCCAAGGCATATTTGGACTGGTGCACCTTTATTCCAGCTTTGGTTTGAGCAATCTCAAGCCCCAGAAACTGACTTAAGAGCCCCAAATCTGTCATGGAGAAGGCTTGGTTCATAGCTCCTTTTAGGGAAGCAATCTCAGCCTGTGAGATTCCTTTAATGAGGAGGTCATCAACATATAACACAATGATCATTAATGAACCATTAATTACCTTCAAATAGACATTCGAATCAGATTTGCACCAAACAAAGTTCAGAGATAGCAAGAAGCTATCTATCTTGGCATACCAAGCCCTGGGGGCTTGCTTTAGCCCATACAATGACTTTCTCAACCTGCACACAAGAGAATGGTCAGTAGAAAAACCTTGGGGCTGCTGCATATATATCTCCTCAGTGAGATCACCATTCAGAAAGGCACACTTTACATCCATATGATGTACCTCCCATTTCCTTGATGCTGCAATGGCTAGAGCTAGCCTGATTGAATCCATCTTTGCCACTGGGTCAAAAGTCTCATTGTAATCAATGACATGAACCTGTGAGTAGCCTTTAGCTACCAATCTATCCTTGTACTTCAGTGGTGAACCATCAGCAGCAAATTTGGTCTTATAGACCCA